>LPNX010606454.1:123244-169273 GCA_001517045.1 Pseudotsuga menziesii
TAAGCTTGTTAAAAATGAAGAGGGAACCGAGTTGGCTTTCCTGGACTCGTTAAAACTTAACAGGGAAGGAAAGGAAGAAGTTCTCTCTTGTTTTCAGTAATGGCAGCATGTCATCCTTGAACATAGCACTCTTTGCCTTCCGATATCCATGTTTCAGTATACACTTGTGTTCAGCTATCACTTTGAGTTTTTGACTCCTCCTCTTGTCCATTATACCTGGGGAATCTGTTCATGTCTCCTACATGACAGATAAGTCTAGTTGTTCTATCTATCCATTGTATGCTGCCTTGGGTCATCTCTGTGTTGTGCTCACTGTTCAAGGATTATACCTAGTGTCTGATTTATCACCTGATCCTATTACTATTATATCTGTTATCCATTTACTTGTGTCTACCTTCTTTTGCCCAGTTCCTAGTCACTCTTGTGATCCGTTGGAGGATCTATTGCCTTCCCTATCACAGTATGGTTCCGTTTCAGCACCTCCTGATGACGATGACCTAGAGCTTTGACGATGGTACCTATGGATTCACTTTCATCATTGGTGAACTCCTTTGCTTCAGTTGTCAATTATCATCTATTGGTTGACAAACTGTTGAATCCTTTCCATGTTCGACTTCAGCTTACCTTTATTCACATGGCTTGGATTGTACTGGTTCTTTGGGATCTTTTATGAAGACCTTAGTTCCTCACTCATGCACTAAGTTGCGCAAGACTATGTTCCATTTCTATATCCGGCTTCCAGATATTTGAAGACTCATCATTATTGTATTGTGGCTTTGCTCCACCCTTGTAAATACGTGGTTTTTACCCGTATCACATGATGTACTCAAATATTGTAACGGAGCTAGTGTTCCAGTAAATTGAACATAGCATCCTCAGATATAATTTTGTTTATGACATTACTATGTATTTGTTTCAGGTACTCCTTCTGCTCCACTGGACTTCTGAGTTTCTTCTGAGTTAGTATTATAATGTATTTCGGCCATCGTTCCCCTCTGACCTCACACATTAGGGGGCATCTGTTATACACCTGATAGGCACCTCTCCGTCCGAGTGCTGACATCCCTCAGGTCGGCACACAAAAGGATACTTATGGATTGAGGTTTTCCTAGTTTCACTATACCTTGGTTTATGATGAAATATATTGCCTATATGCCCAGCTGATTACTTTGCCATTTTGAGATTTTGAGTAGCATGGGCGACTATCCCTATTGACATCTCGCGCATCATGCACGAGTTTTATGTTCAGTAGGTCGCGCATACATGTATGCGTGGGTTGCACTTGTATAGAGTCGTGTATCATACGCGGGTTGTCCTACTATAGACCCACGCATGGTTTCCTCAAAATTAATATTTAAGAACACTCGATAATGGAAGATTAGTTCATTCAATTAACTTAATTTTCCTAACTGCTGCAACCTCCCTAACCTTCGAGAATTGCCTCATTTCATCCATATAAATAGAGGCCTTGGGGAGGGGGTTTGAGATACATACTTGGAGAGAAACGTTATGCTGGTGGATTGTCTACAGAAATCTTTGGAGCAGAGAAACTCAGAGTCCTTTGGTGACAGAGGAGTCCTTGTTCAGACATTGGGTTGTAACCTAAACTCCCTCTATTATTGTTAATAAAGATATTAATTCTTCCATATTGTGTTTCATATGTTGTGGATTGGTAAATGTTTACATTTCATTATGATATATGATTTTGCCTAACCTGCATCTATATATATGAATTGCTTTATATCTGGAAGAGTGTTTATTAATAGGTGAAGGAGGAACTATCCTAGAGACTTTGGAAGTGGAGTAAAGAGGAAGAAGCTAGCTTGGATCAACCTTCGTTTAATACAAGTAAGTTCCTGCTACTTTCCTATTTCCTATTCTGTGCTTTTAAAGTCAAATTGTCTGCAAGTTAAGAGTATGTTGGTAACCCCCCAGACCTAGGTTATTAGGTGAATTATCCTGTACAACAATTATGAAGATGGTCTAATTTTTAATAAATATGATGATGAAATTGAAAAGAAAGACCGAGAAATCTGTGAGGAGTGTGATATGTTACAATCTGATAAGCAGATTCAAGAATGCATTCAGTCTATTATCCTTGAGCAACAAAAGACAAGATATGATAGTCATTCATTTGAAGATAGTGGGGAAAAACAGGTTTAGCTTATTGGCATTATTAATGATACTATCCAAAAAGATCCAGAGCAAATTCGGGCTGATCCAGATATCTTTTATCGCCAATGTCTGATTGATATTCATGGAACAAAATATTCTTATGGACATCCTGTCTTTTTCATAGAACAGGAAGAGGTAACTCATGGAAATTATTATGATCCAATAGCAGATTATTTAGAGTCAATACCAGGTTATAAATTTGCTATTTCAGAGACACTATTTGATGAAAGTGGGTATAAGTTGTTAAATCTCTGCTCTTCATGTTTTCCAATATTTCTGATTATATATATATATTTGGAGTTGGAAACAAGTTTTGGTGGGTTGATCAAATTCTTTCTTGGTTACATTGGAAATGGGATTTCGATTTGATTCAGTAGATGGAAGGTTCCTCAGAGAAAGAGAGTTGATTTTCATTGTATATATAAGTGAGTGAGGGATTGAATAAAGACTCCATAGCCCAATGGATGTTTTGTAGAAAAGCAAGCAGTTTTGGTTACAGAAGGCACTGGTCTACAGGTTCTTGAAGCCTCACAGGGAGGACTTCATCCCGCAGCTGGAGCCAGATGTTAAGTCAGTAACTTGTTTCTTTAAATTTTGTGTTTGATTTGCATTTTCTTCAAGTTACCCATTTGCTTTACTTTGATTTTTTCTTCTATTAGGAGATTTTTAGTTTTCAAGTGAATTTTTGAATTTTTGCCTCTAGGATTTATCATTGTTTTCCTCCTTTAGGTTTTAAAAGGGGTTTTAAAGGTCATTATATTTAATGGTTGATTATTCAAAAATTGCTTAAACTTCATTCAAAATGACAAAATGCTGAAAAAAGCACCAAAATAGTGTTAAAATTATTCTTGTAGCGCTGGAGCCCAAAATTAACAAAGGCGCGCTACGAGAAAATCGTTTTTTGCCAGAATGGTCATTTTTCAGTCCGATTTTTTGGGGATTTCGCTGGGGAAATGTTAAATAAATCACTGGTCATGTTTGATATGTGTTTTGCCAAGTTTTTTTTCATGTAAACAGGTGCCAATCTCATGTGAGGGAGATTCCGGCAACTGTCTGGCAACTGTATGCCGATTTATGGAAAAATCGTGACAGACCGTAGAATGGAGCGTCATTTTCGGCAAAAGATTCTCAAACTGAAGGTTACAAAGTTGTTGAACACTGAGGCAGAGACACATTGCCTAAAAATCTGGAATTTGCCGTTGCAGAGGAATTTAGGTTTTCGCCAGTGTGACAGTTGGGATTAATCTGAAGAACCACAGAATTCTTTATGACCCCTGTGATCACTGAGGGATACTCTTCACTTTCCAGATGATGATCCCAAGCCTAAACCGAACCTGGTTAAAAAAATTTAGTTGCATCTGGAGACTCTAATGCTCATATTTTCACGTCTGTATCCTCAAAATTTACTCAAAATCTTCACGCCCGTTCTGTCAAAAGTTACTAGAGGCACAATGAACTTTGATAAGTCCATGAACCATAATAACCATGGCCCTGGTCATAAAGGTGAAGATAGAAATTATATGCAATCGTTGAGGCACCAATCTTCAGCCCCTGAAACTTATTATGAGAAAAATTATGATTCAAGTAATGAAGTGGTGTTTGGAGCAGCTTAAAATACTAGAGGCAAAAAATGAGGTTGTAGAGATTAAGCCTGTGGACTATGGCGATCCTATGTATGATCATTACAACATTAGAAGCTGAGTTGAGTTTGGAAATCTCTTTGATTTCTGATGTATTGGCGCCATAGAGTTGTGACATAACAAACTCCAAATGTAGTTTTCTAAGCAGTCGATCAAGCAAATGAAAATTTTGAATTTTTGAACTTCAATTGGAGTGAACCCAAAAGTGGACATAGACTGCAATTATTAGATTCAGGGGATGGATTGAACTATTTTATCTCTACAAGTAACTCAATTCAAACCTTCAAACTAGAAAGTTGTAAAGACATTAGAACTCTTAATATATGCTCTGCACATCTGGGAACTCTTTGGATGGCTGATTGTTATTCAGTGAAGACCATGGTTATAGACTGTCCATCATTCATAAAGTTGTCTCTTACTTTTGTGCCTGATGAAGAAGATACAAATGACCTCAGTAATATGTTAGAGAACTTGGGCCAAAGCTGCCCAAGATTGTCGAAGTTACATGTTTCTTCTTCCCGTTTAAATCACTCTGTGGTGCTTGCACTGGCAAGTGCAAACTTTAGATATTTACATATGATGTCTCTTACATTTGGATTTGAAATTACTGATGCATCTATGATTGCCCTGGCATCAAGATTTAACAACTTGCAGCTGCTAGACTTGAATCAAGCATGTCTGACAGGGGACTTGGTATTATATGCAATGCATTTTCTGGAACCCTCTCTAAGTTTCTTATAGCTCTCTGTCCTAACATATCTGTCGTTGGGCTCCTTATGGTGGCTACACAGTGCCCATTCCTACAACTTTTAGATTGTGGAATGACCATAGGTGATAAAATTTACACTAATGGAAATGAAGATATAAACCATGATGAAGGACAGGAGGAATTTGGGGCCCAACAGTCTTTACAGGGGCAAAATCTCCATTCTAAGGGACATGTGGTATTTAATGAACTAGTCATCAAGCATTTGAGACTAAAAAAAACTCAGCCTTTGGGGTTGCTCTGATATCCTTGCCTTGTATCTGGATTGCTTAGAGTTTGTGGATCTAAATATAAAGTCTTGCAGTAATCTTAATCCTGAGAAAATGTTGCTGCAATGTCCTTCTCTGCAAGCAGTACATGCTGCATACTGTGATGAGAGTTTAGTAAATGCAATTCAAAGCAAGGTGGATTGTTCCTTCCAATGAGAAACTTTGCATTTTTCCACAAAGAGAATGGCAGATTGTTCCAAGAGAGTTCAAGAACCACATTTTGGCATCATACAGCCATGTGAAGATCAGCAACTAGTGAAGAAAGGCAATGCACCATAGCATTTCCAATGTTTAGTGCATACAATGTAAAGCCTACTAGTTTACCATTATATATGGTTGGGCTTATTTTTTGATATTTGATCTATTGAAGGTATTGAGAGAAAGTCAATAGGATTACTTGAAAATGGGTCAGAGGCTACTCAACATCGCGCTGTCATTGCATTGAAGTCATTTTCTGAACTTGGAGGTTCTGATTTAGTGCATGGATTTCTAAGGTCATGAATCATGGAGAATTTACCATGGCATGCTCGACTCAGCTTAGAGAAATTCACAAATTCAGAAAGGGCAATACCATCTTTACCCAAGAGACAAACAGTGGAAGAGCTTGTTAGCAATATTCTAGACAAAAACAACATCAATGCGATGGAGGCAATGTTTGTCCCTATCGTTGAAAAGGCAGATGTACATGAGATTAGAGAGATTATTTTGCAAATTTCCCTTGTAGAGAACTTAGCAAAACAGCTGCAGCATATATCATCTTACAATGATAGAATAAAATCTGAAGCTATATTTGTGCTTATGAAATTGGGTTCTTCTGGAGGTGGGCCATGTATCAGGAAAATACTCAAGTTCAATAGGGTTCAGAACTTAATTTCTTTGATGTCTTGAAAGTTACCAGAATTGCAAGATACAGCTTACACAGCACTTCATCAGCTGATACTTGGAGAAAGAGAAAAGTGCTTTTCAACAGGGTATTTGGCACAGAATTCTGCTCTATTTTTCCTGTTTTGAGTGATTGAAGTCAAATGCAGACCACGAGATTATGGAGAGGAATTTTTGAAAAAAAAAGAGGTCTTTGTTCATAAGATACCCGTATACAGAAAAATCTCTTCGTTTTGCAACAGCTATCAAGGTTTGAAATATTCAGTTTAATCTTTGCAGCCTATTTTTCAGGGATTTTAAAAATTTAATATTTTCCTGTTTTAGTGTTAATTTTGCGGGGCAGATTCTGATTGATTGGAGATGAATTTTTAGAAACCAAGAGAGGTTTTTGTCCATAACGGACCCATTTACAAAATCCTCTCTCAATGTTTACACATGTGGCACCAATTGAGAGATATGGAAGCTTCTTTGACACTTATTTTCCAGAAATTTGCCATATTTGCGAGGAATCCGATTTGCTATTTTTAGTCAATTAGTTGAGTTAGTTAGTTAATGTAACTGCTGGGTAGTTTCAATTTCGACCTAATGAAGGGGAGATAGAACTATTTCTTTTTAATTATAAAAAAGGGACAAAGGGACTGAAGAAGGGTTCTGATTTTTGGGAGCTATAGGAGGTCTGCAGACTATTTGTATCTTCAGACTTGTTCAGAGCTAAGTGTTGTGACTCTTATAAGCATTTGCTGATGAAATTATGAGATATATATGACTTTTCTCCTTCAGTTTTTTTTCTGTGTTGGATTCATTATTGAACTTGTTTAGTTTCTTAATAGATATATTCATTGCTGGTTAATGTGTATTTGCTGGTAGTGCTTGTCTGTTAGGTATGAACTTCAACATAGTCTTTCTGTTGGATCTTGTTGATATATCATGCATCTTTATCATCTTTTGTTTATGATCTAGTTGTTATTTTGTTTTTGAATGTATTCCCTGATAGTTACTAAAGCTTACAACCATTAAAACACTACAGAAACCCTAAACTTTATCTGTTTTATTGAATTTTATCTTGAGTGTGTGTTGGCTTGTTTCTCTGGCCTTAGAAACAATTTCTAGCACAAACAGGTGGGATCCAATGAAGATACATTGTAGAGTACTTTGAACAAAGGAGACCCAACGGGGGAATGCTGCCAAACTATTTGTTGTGGGGAGGTGTCTACAGACACCGTTATGGAATGATCTCGTGGATTTTTGGCAAGCCCGAGAAGGTAAATGCTCGATGGTGCTTTCACTTTTAGAGAGTCTGAAAGCATGAAGAAGACTCTAGTGGGGGATGTTTTTCATTGGTAGTCTCCTGTGCCCGAAAAGGGATAAAAGTATACATAGAAGAGCTTGCCCATCTTGTAGGGGATGAGAGACTTCTTTACCATTGGTAGTCCAATCAGGCTGGAAAAGGTTAAACCTGTACTGACTGGATGGTCATTCATATAATTTTACGAGCATGAAGGAAACCAAGTTTGCTCGGCAATATTCTTTTATTGAGATGGCTAGAAAAGAGCTTAATGACAACCTGTGGCAGGATTTTTCATAAAGTGCGGCCCCTCTTCCCGAGAGAGCATAAAAGTATGCAGAGGGGTATGGTCTTGGCTTAAGTGTGCCAAGGAGGTCCTTTTCAATTGAAGGTCTACATGGTCCACAAAAGGAGGTAAATGAGACAATGTAGACGCCCTTTCCTATAATTTAACGAGTGGGAAAGGAAGCAACTATGCTGACCAATCTTTTCATTGTTTTAAGGAGTTAGAAAAGAGCTTAAACAAAACTCCAAAGTGGTCAACCGATAGCAATGGCACAAGTGGTGCCTCATTTCGGGACGGTGGATAGAGGTCCAAAGGTCATCCGTGCAGTATGGATAGAGCAGAAGGCTCTCAAACATACCAATACATGCGTGGGATAGATCATGGCAGAGGCTCACGAGTCGGTGCAGCAAAGGCATGCAAATCAAAGTGGCTCTCGATTAGAGGTCAGGAGAGCGTGTGTGTGTGTTGCGATGGATGGACTTGACTACATGCAATGTAAGTACAAGTATGGAGGAATTTATATGCCAAATATATGCAAGAAAAATAAATTGTTTTGTGGACAGTGGTCCAGAGGTCCGCATAAGGTGCGGTGAAAAAGACAATTATAAATACAAAAATAAAAATTAAATTACATTCCATAATGGGCAGTGGCCCAAAAAATTGCATGAGTTGTGATCAGGGATTGTGATGCAAGTACAAGTCTGTAGACACTTGCATCGTCATGTCATGGCTCATAAATCAAGGTGACTGGTGGGAAATGGTCCCAAAATTGACTTATTAAACATGAGACAATGATCTCATGAAGAGATAGACATTTGGGCCCGGAGGTGTGAGGGGTGTCTCGAACAGGTTCCGAGTGACTTTGGATTAGTAGCTAATGGTGTTTCCCCTAACTTGTGCTAAAAGACGTTGAAAAAAAATAAAGGGAAAAAACTACGCTATAAGGGACTCATAGTGGTTATATCAAGCATAGACTCTCTTGAGGTTGATCCTGTTGCACGACTTCTTCAAGAGTCGACCGTCTGAGTCAGGGAAGAGGTATGCCCCCTTGCCAAGAAAAAGGTTGTTGGGCAAGGCAGGATGACGAAATCTGGTCTTTTATAAGAAGAAACGATTCCACACTATGGTTTAAAGGGAATGGGGTAAAACCGAAGGCAACCTTACATATATCTCCATCATTGCATAAGTGGTGCCAGGATAGATCAAGTGGATCTTCCACAGCCGATGAGACAGAAGGGAAAATGGTGCTAGAGATCATGTAAATGGTATTGGTTATGTCTTTGGTTGCCTTGCCCCCAGTCTCTGTTGGAGGAAGAGGGCCAATCCTGGAGACAAGAGGAGTCCTTGATGGACCTAGAGGTAGGTGCAACATCATCTCAATTGGATGGACATGATTCAACACATCTTGGGGCCTTAGAGGTAGGGTAGGTGGTTCAAGGTACCACACAGGATCTCCCAGTCTGAAATCCTATAGATTGCAGGTTGCCAAGATAGACTTACTCATGATCTCATATGGTAGGAAAAGGAAAAGGACCATGTTGATCGGGAATGAACCCCACTGTTTCCCTAGTAACTGAGGTTGAGGTTGTGATTGAGGTTGTGACAGTGGATGGAGCTACGGTTGTGGAAACAATAGATGAGACAGGTCTGATGGACCGTTGGTGGTGGTGGAGACAAGAGGGTATGTAGAACTAGACATCATGTAGATGGACATGGGGTCTAAAGAAGGAGGTGGGGGTGAACTTCTTCGATCAAGGTGATCTCAGACTCAAGGGAATGTTGACGAAGTTCAGTGAGAGCCATTCAAAATTTGGGAAGGTATTGGAAATGGTGGGAGTAATGTCCATACAAGCCGCAAAGGGTGCAAGCATGGTTTTTCCTCAATGCCTTGTTCCTGATTATGGATGCAGTTGGGAGTTCAACCATAGGGATGTTTTCGTTTGTGTCCATGGCATCTAGATGCGCATGGTTCACTGGGATTTCAGGGAAATTCTGATTTGGATGGCCCTATTGTTCACAGATGGCACAAGGTGGGACTTGTTGTGGTTCTGCAATGGATTTGGAATTCTTTCCCCTGGCCCTTTTTGGGTGCGGTGGGGTGGGTGCAGGTGCAACAGTTGGATTTTGTGGGCCGGGTGTAGGGTGAGACTCCACCATGATGGGTTTCACCAGGGTTAAAATAACCTTGGTCATTGCTGGTTGAGCCGGTGGATCAAGATGCCACACAAGAATTCCCAACGTAAATTTGGGTAGGCTTAAGGTGGTCGTGACCGGCTTGCTCATGACACCAGATGGGGGGAAGAGGAAGGGAATCATATGGACTGGGGATGAACCCAAATAACTCCCTGACAGTTGTATGTGGGGATGTGATTGTGGTTGCATCTACGTGTAATGCTGCTGTTGTGAGTGATGTTGCAGCTGCTATTGGTGTTGCAACTGCAGACAATGTTGTGGTTGTGGTTGGGGCTGCAGCTGCGGTTGTTGTTTGGGTACAGCGGTGCTTGATGAGACCATGCACAAGTCCGCAGTTTCATTTTGTGTCAATGGTGGTGACACTAATGGGAACGAAGCCATCATGGTGGTATCGGTAAACAACCCAGGGCCCACATTCAACAATGGGGAGACTGGTGTGTTTTCAACAGTGGTGTTAATTGTAGGGATGAAATTGGTGTGTTTGTTTGTCCCTTGTAGCTCAATGGTGGTGATGGTCGGGATAATGTTGGCAGGTGCCGTTAACCCTTGGGGATCATGATAAGTGAGATGGTCAACCGTGACAATCTTTCCTTCATGGGGGAACATCATGAAATGGAAGACAGTTGATGCAACTGCTCGCATGGCATACATGTAACTCCTTTCGAGGAGGAGTTTGGAGTCCAACTAAGCATTGATGACTTCTATGTCGATCAGCACTATCTTCTCGGCTAACATGATGGGGACATGGGGGAGGATTCCTTGGGCTTTAGTGGGATGTCCATCATAAGCCCATAGATTTGTGGAGGACGGTTGTAGAATTGGTGATCCAAGTTTCTTCCAAACCAAGGTAGACATGACGCACGTGGATGCCCCCTCATCCACTATGCATCGATGCACAACCAAATTTTGGATGGACACCGAAATTTGGAAGGTGATGGTCGATGGCATGTGTGGTTCCCCATTCTCTGTGTAAAAGGTGATCAACTTGGAGTCGAAGGGGTCTACTACCCCCAGGGCAGCTAGTAAGGCTTTCCGCTACATTGGGCACATTTTAAGTACCTCAAGAGTGGACATGGCGGTTGGTGTTTGGGCCAAATCATCCACAATACTATAGCTGACTGCAGTTCTAGCTGTGGCATTATTGGAAACTCTACATATGGGGGAGCACAGGAATGGGGGTAACTCAAGAGGCAGGTTGACTGTCTTAGACGTGTATGCTGCTGATGAGTCAGCAGGATCGGTGGTGGTATAGTACTAATTTCGTCTAGTCTATAAGTTGACCTCTTCAGTGGTCATGGCTAGCAGGTGGTGAACACCTGTTTCAGTTGTGGGGAGTGCCCCCAGAGCGTTGGGGTGCGGTTGGGGAGGGGGTGCAGTTACCACCAATCTTTGGACTGGCAATGGGTTTTGAAGCACCATGGGGGGAGTTCCTTATGGTGCTGGGTTGGGTTGTGCTTAGTTTGTAGCATTAGAAGCTTGTTGGACCTTGTTCTAAATGGCATTCTTGGTGTGCCCCATGAGGGGACACTCGAATGTGTAGTGCCCATAGACCTCACAGAGTGTACATGGTTGGTTTGTGCGTAATGGGGCATTGCATCTTGGTGCATTTGGTCACAGGGGGTTCTGGGACTGCTAGTTTGCCGCGACATTGTTGGGAGGATTTGGTTATTGACCGCCTCCCTGTGGTTGGTTATTGCCTTTGTTATGGGGCCAATTGTTTCTAGCTTTCCCTTGTTGATTGTTGGGGGCAAGCTGGTTGGGACAGTTTTGTTGTGCAAACACTTTTCCCATTGGAGAGGGTGGAGCAAGGGAGGGGGCTTAAACTTGTTGTACTGGTGGTGCATAGTAGATTTGTGGGGGTGGTGGTGCCACAAATGTGGGCATTTACCCCACATACTATTGTGCTGGCCAAGCCATGGCCTGAGCCTACTACTGTGGCACAGGTTGTGTATAGGAAGTTGTCGCTCTGGACTGGGAGATCATTCTAGCATAGTTTGGAGCTTGGTTTTGGTAAGAAACATTAGTAGTGTTGCTTGGTTGTGGTGTGATGGTAGGTGGTGTTGGTAGAGGCTGTGGCTGTTGGGAGACTGACCCTATGATGTTTTCCATAGTGTGGGATCCTCCAGTGTGTCACGGTAGGAGGTACTCGGATGGGGAGCATCTGGAATGATAGTGTACAGGTATCCAGACTAAGAGTAGATCAAGTCGAATTGTTGGGCCTTCAGTATGGCCTCTTCTTCAAATTGGGGATGTTCAGATGCGATGCCCTTTGTGATGGGCAAGAGCAAAGTCTTAAGGAACCAATCCAAGAAGATCCTGTCGTCTAGTTGGATTTTGCATAAGCTATTGCGTCGTTGCCACTCATGGATATGGTCAGTTATGTGAGTGGATAGCAGGATCTCCACCCCCTCGTCATATCTGACAGGGAGTTGAAGTCAGGGTACTTGGCTTGTGGTAGCTCAATGTACCATTTGGTCGTGGCACTTGTAAGGGTGTGTTGGAATAGCCTCAGCCTAATGGAGTCATCTACAATGCTATTGGATGAGCACCATAGATGGAATGTCATTATGTGGTTTTGGGGACATTCCCCTTCTTTGCCTTCAAGCTTCGAGATGTCTAATGGAAGCTTAGTTGGCATGGGTGGCCAGAAAGCTTGCTGGCAGATGGGGTCATTTGTTAATCTAGCCAAATCAAGCAAGTTCAGCTAAGCCATGAAGGGCATATTTGACCTCAAGTTGATGTGGGATGGGGCTGTGATGGTGGTGGGGTTTGCAGGTGCACAATGCATATGCATGGCTGGGGGTGCTTATGGTGGCACCATTGCAGATGGGTCAATGCCCCCAAGTGCTGTGTGGGGGGCAGTATGGGTGGAGGGGGAATTTCCCCCATGTATGAGAGTAGGGGCAATGTACTTGGACGGTGCACTGCCCCCCTATGTGGCAGGAGGGGTAGTCTGTGTGGAGAGGCCATTGCCCCCATGTGTTACCACTAGGCCAGCTTGGCTGGTCACTATGGGTGGTGGAAGTTGGCTAATGAGACTCTACATGACTATGCTTGGGCCACTCACCAAGTTGTGGGTGATAGGTTGTGATGTGGACATGGGTCCACTTGCTAAGGTTAGGCCAAAAAATGGATCCATGTTTGCACTATCCATGGGGCTTAATGGTGCAGTGTGGAGGTCTGGTTCAGACTAATATGGGTGTGAATCATAATCAAAGGCTGTGTGGCTCTCTAATGGTGTGGGAGATCCCTAAGAATGACTTCGACGGTGCCGATTGAGTGTTCCAAATGGTGGTGGTTTGCCTCTCAGGTGTGAGGAAGAGAGTGGAGGATCAATTGTGTTTGATTTTGTGTGTGAAACTAGTGGGTATGATATTTGGACCCCAGATTCAATGGCTTCCTATTGGTTGAAGGTGGACTCTCATCCACCAAGACTACCAGAAGACAGCACTTGTCTTGTTCCTCACAGGTGCTTCTACTCAATCAGAAGGGGTTGTTGCCCATTTCGCTTGGCAATTCCTCTCAGTGGCTAGCTACTTTGGGGTTCCTATGGTACTCCTCATAATGAGTTTCTGGGCAAAGCCCAAGTACTTCCCACAGTTGAAGCAGTTAGGGACTTATGTCCTCAAAGACTACAGAGTTTTTTTGACTTAGTGTAAATTAGTAAATTTTAAGGCTTACTCAGTGTCATAAACTGAGTTGGGTTAATTATTTGATATGGTGTAGTTGTTTTCTTGTTTTTCTGGTATTTAGTTGCTGCAATATAGTTTATGAATTCATCATGGTAGTTGTGTATGAAAGCATAAAAAAAATTATAAACAAGTACAGTGATTAACCCTGAATCTTTGATGGCCTAACTAGATGTCTACCTCATAGTGATATTCCTCTTCAATCAAGAGAAGGTGTTGGGCTCTCAACACAATGGGATTAAGCCCATCCGTAGATCCTCAGGTCACCTCCCAGATGCTAGGTTGTTCAATAGGGAGGATGCTTAGTGCCATGAGAAGCCCTCCTTCTCTACCTCCTCTACCTTCCAGGTCACCCGGTTTTAGTGGTTTGGAACAATATCATGGAGTACTTAGATCTATACGAGCTTGCCCTTCGTCGTATCCCAAAATACCCCAGAGGGTGATGACTGGGTAGAGGAGGAAGGGGGAAGTAAGATGGTTGTTTTTAAGTTGATTTTAGCTAGACTAGGTTCATTTTATTAATCCATAATGACTTACTTAAAATTTACACAATATTCATGAAATAAAATGCAGAAAATAAAAACAAAAACTGAAATTAAAAAGCCCAAAAATGGGTCGCGCACCTATAAAAGTCCCATTTTTGCAAATTGGATTCTGATCAAACCGTGAGGAATTACCTCAAATGGTTGAAAACCCACTTCATAAATAGGATATTTTACCCCAACGTGTGGGAATATTTGTGAATGGCTCAACTGTTTGGGCAGAAAATGAGCCTGAAGATAGGTGAATTTTTAGAAATTCGGTTCGACCATTTTTGCATAGTTGAGTGATTTGCAAACCACAGAATGGCCAACAGTAACTGGTACTGTGGACAAATGGGATTGGATTTTCCTTGAGGAGGCTCAACAATAACCATAAATGTACATAAACAAGAATCCAAGATAGATTTAACATGAAATTTTTGAAAAACTAGGGCAAAAATTTTAAAACCTTGAGAATAAAAAGATTGGCCCAGGGATCCTATGGGATCGACCTAATATGGTCACCAGTTCTATAGCAAGGATTTATCCCTGTAACAGGGGTAGGAATGGATCCCTTATGCCTATAGGGCACAAGGCTAGGTTCTTGCTAATGGTAAAAATGCAGAAAAACAAAACAGGAATAAGTAGAGACAGAATAGTAAACTAAGCTAAGCTAATCTAAACAAGATGAAGTAAATGGAAAGAACAGAATAGAAGAAGGAGATGAAGCACTGGTGAACCCCTGTGTAGAAAATGGGTTAGGGTTTTTCCTCCTTAAAACCTGCAAATAAACCTAAGCTACAATGGAAAACCTGCAAAATTATGTCAATAACAAAACCTACAAATAGGAACTAAGGTTAGAAAGCAAATAACACTAAACAACTAAGAAACAAAAATAAACCAATGGGGATACCTTCTCTTGGGTGGAAATAGGCCACCATGCCATATCTCATGGGAGCACCTCTCTTGGTTTGGGAGAAATGGCTCAATGGGAATGGAAATGGAGGAGAGGGAGTGTGGGTGGTTTGAGAGGCAAAGGTCTCAAAGCATCCACATGCAGCATAACAATAGGCAATGGGAGCAGTCTTTTGAGAGTGACCACCCACCCTCCTTTTATAGATTTTCCAAGGGGCTTTAGGGTTTTAATCCCTTGGTCAGGGCTTTATCCCCTTTTGCCCTAACTTTATCCCCTTTTAGGGTTTTAGCCCCTTTCTGAGGGCTTTAGCTCCTAGGGGGCTATTTTGGGCTCTTTTTTGGGGTTTTTAGCCCTTTTCTTCATCCTTCAGCTCTTTTGGAGGTGTGGGGGTCTAATGGAAGGTCTGAGGGAGTGATATGGGGGTTGTGAGATGGTTTCCTTGGGTGGTGTAGGCCATTGAGAGCTAAGTGGGGATTTTTGGGTTAACACCATGTCGAACCTCAGGATCTTCTGCAATCACTCCCTCTAAAGCGGAGCATTATTCTCCCTCTGCCTTTCGTACTTTATGCATTGAAACATTCTATACTAGAGTGACAAGTAGATTCCTCTACTACTATTATTCTATGTATCCATCTAGGGTCATTGGATACCAATATCCTCTATCTTGAAAAAATTCTTCTCTCACCCATCTGTGAGCTTGTCATCCTCTATAGGCTTTCATCTTCAACCTTGTAGCAAAGGTTGAGATCTTCATCAAGCTCCTCATGTATGTTTTATCCCATGGGTGTCTTCCGAGCTCCTACAAGGTCATCTTTAATTTTCACACATGAGTCTACTTGTCATGTGCCTCAACTCCCATTGGATGCAAATGTCTCTTCATAGTTTATGCCTTCTTTCCATGAGAAGCATTGTGCTACGAATCCTACCTTGTATCCCATGATGTTTGCATCTACTACATGATGGAACTACGAACTTCCCTTCAGGTCTTGATACGGCATCCTATACATCACTCTTCATTTTGGATTATTTAGAGTGAATATTTAATTGTCGTCACTTGTTCTTTGGAAAAAGTCTCATCCTTCTTTGCTTGTAGGTGATTGTACGTGATTTTTCATACAAGTCAAATGCACCAGTTGTATTATTAGAAATATTTCATAATTCATATTCATAATGGTAAATTCTTATGCATAAATATATAATCATGCAACTATTTTAGCCAATACAAGATTCATCTATATCTCACGGAAACTTTCTAGATGCCTTCCATCTCTACCAGGACAACATTGATTGAGATTGTCACTAATCCAATATGTCAGTAAAGAGGTTTCATTCTAGATAAGTAGCAATGGAGAGTTGTATAGAACCATGATATACTTACCCATCACATGCATATTAGTAGTATTAATGAAAACATTCTATCATGCATAACACATCAACTGAATATAAACAAGTGCATAACAAAACAATATCATGAAATGACAATTGAATACTTATCTTTATTTGTTTCATGGGTAGACTCCTTCTTTCATATTCATCATTTCTTATCCAAATGTTAAGATGAGTAAGAGGTTATTCAAGAGTTGAGTCCTTCATATTCCTCATTGCTTGAGGGATCTTCTTTGGATGGTGAGAGCTTGATCTTTAGTTGGTCCCACCTTCTCTTCTCTTCTTATGAGTCGAGCTTCTTCTTCTTCCCAGAGTCTATCGAAATTAATCACTTCCTTTTGGCACAAATTCCTCAAATGAATGACTCCCATGATGTTGGGAGGCCATTCAATGTAGTTATCACAAATTCTACATTCTCCACTTCTTCTTCTACTGCTGCAAGATGTTATTTGATTTGAGAGACCCTTGTAAAGTATGACTGTATGGTATTTACATTCTGGATCTTCACATTCTTAGCCTGTTTTCTTAAAGTCATCTTCTGATTTATGTTCTTCCCTTCAAATAGCTTGGTCAAGGAATAAAACATCTCTTTCAATGTCTTTAGGGAAGACACTTGTGGTATAATGTGATTCGTGATTGAATCAACAATGATCTTCTTGGCCTTGACCAAGTTCTTCTTGTGTAAGGCTTTTAGCCTCATCTCCCTCTAGAACTAGAACCTCTCTACTTATGTAGGTGTCCAATTCATTTCCTTCAAGAACTAGTGAGATCCTATACTCCCATGGTTGGAATTTTTCAACCTCACCAAGCTTGTCATCAATCTGGTGTGATTAGTCATCTTGAAATGAGAACCTCAACTATAAATAGCAAAATATTAGATCTTACCGATTTGAGGTGTCCATCCTGGTTCTGGAGCTGGCTGATCTAGGGTTTGTCATAGAAACCCTAATTTTCAAAACCTAAAATCTTTTAGATATAATTAGATAGAAATATATATCTCTTTAAGGTGAGCTCTACAATGTACTCCTTTTCTGAAAATAGTGGAGGGAAGCTCCTAGAACAGGAAGCCCTAGTTTACCAATTTCCTCTGCAGGAATTCCTGATACTGTTTCTGAAGTATCTCCGAAAGTACTTCTCTTTTGTGTATAAAATTTTGTATTGAAGTATCCTCATCTATCCTTGTTTGAAAACCATGGGTTTCATCAGAATTTGCATCACCCATTGGGACTTATGATATTTTTCCCATGGTGACTTGTTTCAGTACTTTTCAGCATAGCGAAATTGTATGGAATGCCACGTGTCATTGTTTCCTCTTCAAGGTCTGAATCTTCTACCATAGAAATTACAATCTGTGCCATTTGTGGAACATTTTTGAGAAATTTCATTTGGACCTTTGTAGTTTGAGATATATCATTTCTCCCTAGGTGTCCTATTTTGGGAGGAATCCCAGGAGAGGATGGAACCCTAAATTGGAGGAATCATATCTCCTATAGTATAGTGCATATGAGGCTAAAACTTGGATACAATGTACATAAAGAATTTATCTTCGACCTATGAAAGTTTGGGCACCTGAGCCTTCTCCAATATTGATATATAGCAAATCTACAAAACCTATTAGTTTCAGTATTTTAGGGTTTTTCAGGCCCAAGGTTAAACTAGGGTTTGACTTTCTCAGAGTTTCACCCAACCAAAAATCTTGACCCAGGTCTCTAAACTTTGATTTTGATGAGGAGAGTAATTATATTCTAGGCTTACTCAAGAGTTCCTCTTCTGTGAAAAGCCCTAATTTCCTGCATCAACAACTGAAAATGCCCAGAATCAAATTCCGCTTCGACATAAAGATGCGCCCTTCAATGGAGAGTTATCCTAGCCTTATTTTGCTGATGGATTGTTGAGAGAGACCCAAAAAGTAATAATCCCTAGATTTTGTAGCTGCACAATGTCTTCTTCTTAGGTTAGCTCTGATAATATGTTATATTTTTATCATTTAAGCAATATGCTCTTAGGATCTTATCTGAGAGAATAACATGCACAACAATAAACACAAGAGACAATAGACACAAAGAATTTTCCTTGGGGAAACCATAAAGGAGAAAACCCCACAAATTCCTCAGAGATAGAATGAGCACCAATGGCAGTAGTAAAACCCAAAAACATAAAGATGATCTCCAACAACTTGTTCTCTCTCTCACTTGAGAGAGCTTCTCCTCTCTCACTCATGCATCCCAGTGAGTGAGTGTGTGTATGATAAATATAGAGGTTCACTCTCTATTTATATTCCTTCATTCTCTTAATGTCCACTTCAACATGTCGGCCCCACTTAACAATTACTTACTAGGGCCGACATCTCTAGGAGAGTCTAATAACCCTAGTGCCCCACAACTATGGGGACTTTTCCCTCCGATCAACAAGGAGGGTTAACCTTTACACAATTGTGGGGACTATTTCCCTGACTTACAATGGAGGGTTAACCTCAATGAATTTACATGACTTGTTTACATTATTGAATCTCCCAATTGGAACATCGGGGCATGACATGACTCAATTACATGATAGATACTTCCTGGAATAAACATCGGGGTACAATACATAAGCTATAAAGGTGAATACATTCCGAAGTTACAAATACATCAACAACCATATGAGGAGTATGAAACTCCTATATTTACCTTTTATGATGACATGGTTGGAGCACATTCTTATTCACATTTGCAGCTGCATCCTTTGTTACTTTATGATGATGCAAATCTACATGGATGCTTCTATGATATGCATTTGAGTCACTTGAAGACTCATGGTTTTTCTTGCTCAACACTTGGTTCATTTAATGTTGGAGGAACTTCGTCCAACACTGGGGTAAATATATTTATAATTAGAGAACATTTTTGTTGCCCACCACATACGTTTTTATATCTTTATGATTCTCTCATTCATGGATGTATTGATGAAACTTCTTTGAGCCATTTGAAGTCTCCTTGTTTGCTTTGCTCATTATTTGGCTCATATTTTGGTGGAGGTTCTTCATTCACTTCTTGGATGAAAGAACACATGGCTGATTATTATTTTGATGCATATTACATTCTTTGGGAGCAGCATTATAGGACATGGGATCCTCACTTATGTCATTGGAGCAAATATGATTTGTCGCTTGAAGCTTGTATGCACTTGGCAAATGGTGGTCTACTTACTTGGAGGTATAAGCACTTTCATGATTTTTTGATGAGGTACCTCCTTGATGTACATTTTTATTATTTTGTTATGTACTTTGATCGTATATATTATGTACCCATGATGTTTGGAAGAATGGATACAATAAAATGGGATCCCAAAACTCTCTTTCCTATGGTATGGGTTGGAGAGCACTCTTAATTGTTAGAGTGCAATACAAGAAATGGGACCCTAAGATAGTTTTTAGTCCCATTGATTTCAATTTTTTGGAAGTATGGGAGATGGATTCCCCAATTAATAAAGTGATTTTAATCAGAGTAGTGCATCAGCAAGCATGGTGGTTCCTCTCAAAAATCTTCATTGGAATATGTACACACTATAGGAAGTTTGTGAAAGGGTTCTCCAAGTTGACTTCTCCACTCACTGATTTGACTAAGAAGGATTGCATATATGTGGTAGTGGGTAGATTAACTAATTTTTCTCATTTCTTTGTCGTTACATCCTCCTTTAGTGCTACACAAGTGGATGACCATTTTTTCAAATAAATATTCAGATTGCATGGGCTCCCTAAGATCATTGCGAGTGATAGAGATGGTATATTCATGAGTGATTTTTGGCAATAACTTTTCAGATTGGTGGGCACTCAATTGAATCCAAGTACAAGCTACCATCCCCAAACTGATGGACAAATAGAGAGGGTGAATAAATGGTTGGAAGGGTACCTCCAAAAATATGTGGGAGAAAAACAAAAATCTTGGACAAAATGTAGAAATTCAGGCCAGCAATAGATTAATTTTACCCACAACAATTATCAATTGATCATGCAAAATTGCTAACAAGAGAGACTAAATATGGAGCTGTAACACAAAATTATATTAACTGAGTGTACAATAGCCAACCCTGTAATATCATAGGCTGATAAATAAATAGAATACATGAAGAAATTGAATGCATGAGGAAGCATCCAAATCTAGCATAAAGCAGGCTTACCAAAAATAAGCAAATCCCCCATAGGTGTAAAAGCTGGATCCCAAATCTGTCATGGAGCTCACGAATTGGAAAAAAGTCATAGGCAAGCTAAATAGCGGTGGAATGGAAGATCATACATGTTTTTGCATGGAGAAAAGAGAGGAGGATGTGTAGGACAAAAAACAAGTTCACCTCACCTAGTCTAGCTTTCCCATGTGCCTTAAAACACTGAAAAAGTAGGCAATAAAGCAGAAAAAGTAGATAGGTGCCTAGGAGGCTAGGAATAAAGCATATTTGATTCCTAAGGCTTTCCCAAGTGCTACATGAGTCAGATATGAAAAGTTTGACCTCTATGGATAGGCAATTAGCAACTTGCACAAGGTGGGACACATGAACTAGGAAAATAAGACAAAAATAAATGAATTAATGTCTAAGTGGGTAAAATATGGGTTGATTATTCTAACACCCCCCCTTAAGCCTGACTTTATGAGTAATAAATCAAAAATATAGGTCCTAGAAACAAGGCTTGGTCACCCTTTTACATACTGCAAGTCCATACAACCAAGGAAAGAGGCAAAACCAACTTGGGAAAATCCTCCCCTAAACATGGATTGTAAAACAAAATTGTAGAATCTTGTCTCCACTCATGCCTTTATAGCATGATCAGCAATCTCTGGCAGTGATTTGAGATTACTGAAGGTCTTCTCACAAAATTCTTTGGTGAAGATATCAGCTACTTATTCTGAAGATGAACAGAAGAGTAGGTGAATGGTGCCATCATGCACAAGCTCTCTGATGTAGTGCATGTGAATCTCAATGTGTCTGGTTCTCTGCTTCTGAACTGGATCTTTGCAGATTCGAATGGTATTCTGGTTATCATAGTAGATGGTAGTTGACTACTCAGGTTCGAAACCACACTCTCCAAGTAAACCCTGCAACCATAAACACTGAGTTGCTGCATTGACAACTCCTCTGTACTCAGCTTCTATAGATGAGAGTGCAATGGCACTCTGTTTCTTGCTTGACCAGCTGATTGGCCCTTTTGCAAGCATGAACACATATCCTGAAGTGGATTTTCTGTCTGTGCTATCACCTTCCCAATCACTGTCAGTAAATCCAATCAAATCAAGATCAGATTTTGCCTTATAGAGGATCCCATGTGTCCTTGTTCCCTGAACAAAGTTAAGGATCCTTTTGGTTGCTTTCCAATGGATCTCATGAGGCTGATCCATGAATCTAGAAGCCACACTTACTACATAACAAATATCAGGTCGAGTATGTGTCAGATACAATAAACATCCAATCAATTTCCTATACAGTGTATTGTTTACCATCGGTGGAGAATCATCTTCCTTCAGTTTCACTCCTGAAAGGAAAGGAGTTTTGCTTGCTTTGCAGTCTTGCATTCTGAATTTGATCAGCAAATCAAAGGAATACTTGGAATGGTGCACCTTTATTCCATCTTTGGTTTGAGCAATCTCAAGCCCCAGAAATTGACTTAAGAGCCCCAAATCTATCATGGAGAAGGCTTGGTTCATAGCTCCTTTTAAGGAAGCAATCTCAACCTGTGAGCTTCCTGTAATGAGGAGGTCATCAACATATAACACAATTATCATTAATGAACCATTAACAAACTTCAAATATACATTTGGATCTGATTTGCACTGAACAAAATTCAGAGATAGCATGAAGCTATATATCTTGGCATACCAAGCCCTAGGGGCTTGCTTTAGCCCATACAATGACTTTCTCAACCTGCACACAAGAGAAGGGTTCATAGAAAAACCTTGAGGCTGCTTCATATGTATCTCCTCAGTTAGATCTCCATTCAGGAAGGAACATTTTACATCCATATGATGTACCTCCCATTGCCTTGAGGTTGCAATGGCTAGAGCTAGCCTGATGGAATCCATCTTTGCCACTGGGGAAAAGGTCTCATTGTAATCAATTCCATGAACCTGTGAGTAGCATTTATCTACCAATATAGCCTTGTACTTCAGTGGTGAACCATCAGCAGCAAAATTGGTCTTATAGACCCACTTACACTGGACTAACTTTCTTCCTGGAGGAAGATCCACTAGCTCCCATGTGTTGCTCTTCTGGAGTGAGATGAACTCCTCCTTCATGGTAGCTTGCCAGATTGGATCTCCTGATGCTTATTCATATGTTTTAGGATCAGAATCCACCATCAAATAGCATTTTTCAGCAAACATAGGATCCTTCATGCACAGACCACTCTCAAATTGAGATCTAGTCCTCCTTGGGTCATTGGGATCCCTAGCTAGCTCTCCTGCTGCATGTAGTGTCTTGGCTGCCCATATAGGCCTTGTGGGGATGTTTGGGTCTGCAATAAACTCATATCCATCAGAAAAATCAGAATCAGCATGTTCAACAAACTCTTTACTTACTTCTCGAGGTTTAGGTGGTGAAGAGGCTTCACCAACTTCCACTTCTGCAAGGGGTTCTTCTTCAAACTGAACACACCTTTCAATGAAGGCTTTGTTTGTGCTCAAGTTTATAAAATTGTACCCTTTTGAATATTCAGAGTATCCAACAAAAAGACACTCTTGGCTTTGGGTCTGCAAAGCCTTCCTCTTCTCTGTCGGGATTCTAGCCCATGCCTTTGAGCCAAAAATCCTGAAATGGGTCACATCTGGCTTGTTCCCACTCCATGATTCAAAGGGATTCATGCCATCAAGCTATTTGTGAGGCACCCTATTCTGGATATAGGCTGCACAGTTGATAGCTTTGGCCCAGTACTTTGGTGGCAAATTTTTGGCCTCCATCATGCATGTTGCCATCTCCTTCAGTGATCTGTTCTTCCTCTCGGCAACACCATTTTGCTGTGGTGTGTAAGGGATAGAATGTTGCATCTGAATACCTACATCTGCACGATAGTTAATAAACTCATACTTGACATACTCACCACCATTGTCAGATCTGAGGACCTTGAGTTTCCTTCCACACTGGTTTTCAATCAAAGCCTTAAAGACTTTGAATAGGCCAAAAACTTCAGACTTGTGTTTCATGAAGTGAACCAAACAATACCTGGAAAAATCATCAATAAAGGTCAATGGATATTTGGCCTGACTCATGGACATATGAGGGAATGGGACAGCAACATCATTGTGAATCAGCTCGAGGGGTGCATAGGTTCTCTCATGACTAGCTTTCTCAAATTTGTGCTCTAGGTGTTTTCCTAGGATACAACCTTGGCAGACTCCTTTGGAAAATTTTATCTTGGGCAGCCCTATGATCATTTATTTCTCACTAAGATCAGATAGATACTTGTAATTTAGATGGACAAATATTTCATGCCATAGCTTGCTAGCTTCATTAGCATGGATAAGAAGAGCAGAGGGGTTTGAGTAAGGTAGGAAGTGTGAGAACATGTATACCTTTTGAGCATGATTTGCAACTCCTTTTGCAATGACTCTACCACTTGAGATTTCTGTGATCTCAACTTCATTGGGGGAGAATATGACTTTCTTAGGAGACCCAGTGTGGGTCATCTGGTACACTGATAGGAGGTTGGAGACGAGACCAGGGACATACAGCACATTGTTGAACTGACCATGATCAAGATCTATCCTTCCTTTGCCTAAAATTTCAGTGAGAGAGTCATCTCCTAGTACAATAGATGGTCCTTTCGACTTATCCAGTGAGGATAAGGCCTCCTTAGTTGAAACCATGTGTCTTGAAGCTCTAGAATCAATGATAAAACTAGGTGAGCTTGATGTGCCAGCAACCAATGCATGAACTCTCTCTTTGTCATCTGAACTTGATCCTCCTTCTCTCTTCTTTGAGCTTTCTGGAAGGGAGATGACATTCTTCTCTAGGAGTTGGGTCAGCATATCAATATGCTTTTTCATACAAGAGCTTTCAGTGTGATTGCCCTTCGAACAGTATGAGCACCTGTTCATTTCACCTTTGTTTTTCTTCTTCTGGGTATTTTTCTTGGGACCTTGTTGATCCTCTGGAGACTGCTTCTTGTCTCTCTTTTGCTTAGGTGGCTTTTTAGCTTTCTTTTTGCTTTTTGAATCCACCCTCGAATCTCCAGAAATCAAATCTTGATCTTTGGATGGTTTGATGGTGCCCATCATCACCAGCTTGTCTTGTTCTTGTGTGAGAGATTCCATGAAATCTGCAAGGCTAGGCATCTTCCAGGTTTGAGCTATGAGTTTTGTGGCATAGAAGGTCGAAACAAAGACTGAGTAGTCAGGTCCTAGCTTCAAGAGGATGGCCAATACGATATAATAATCTTTCTTTTTGATACCACACTGCTTCAGCTGCAAAACTAGTGCTTTGAACTTGGAGAAATATAGCTGCAGGGATTCAAAGCTACTGGGACTTAGAGAAATCAGCTCATTTTCTATCTGATGTCCCCTCATCTCATCTATCTTTCCAAAAATATTATAAATCTTATCCCATACTTGTTCCGGTGAAGTTAATCCATCGAGATGGAAAAGGAGGTCTCGGGAAATATTGAGACATAGGAGGTCGTAGGCCTCATCTCTCTAATTGTGCCATTTGATCTTCTCTGTAGCAGCATTGGGATCTGCTTCTGTAGCCATAGTCACCCTGTAGAGGCATTTATCTCTCAACAATATCTCCATCTCTGCTTTCCATTCAAAATAGTTGAAGGGAGTCAAGATAGTTTTTTGTGAATCCATAGCTTTAGAAAATCTGTCCCGGCTGTCAGTAGAAGGCTCCCAGTCTTGATGTAAAACATGAAAAATAATTTTTGAAGGAGAGTAACAACCTACAATGGATTTTATACCATGTAGAAATTCAGGCCAGCAATATATTAATTTTACCCACAACAATTATCAATTAATCATGCAAAATTGCTAACAAGAGAGACTGAATATGGAGCTGTAACACAAAATTATATTAACTGAGTGTACAATAGCCAACCTTGTAATATCATATGCTGATGAATAAATAGAATACATGAAGAAATTGAATGCATGAGGAAGCATCCAAATCTAGCATAAAGCAGGCTTACCAAAAATAAGCAAATCCCCCATAGGTGTAAAAGTTGGATCCCAAATCTGTCATGGAGCTCACGAATTGGAAAAAAGTCATAGGAAAGCTAAAGAGTGGTGGAATGGCAGCTCATACATGCTTTTTCATGGATAAAAGAGAGGAGGATGTGTAGGACAAAAAACAAGTTCACCTCACCTAGTCTAGCTTTCCCATGTGCCTTAAAACACTGAAAAAGCAGGCAATAAAGCAGAAAAAGTAGATAGGTGCCTAGGAGGCCAAGAATAAAGCAGATTTGATTCCTAAGGCTTTCCCAAGCGCTACATGAGTCAGATATGGCAAGTTTGACATCTATGGATAGGCAATTAGCAACTTGCACAAGGTGGGACACATAACTAGGAAAATAAGACAAAAATAAATGAATTAATGTCTAAGTGGGTAAACTATGGGTTGATAATTATAACACAAAATGGCTACACTTGGGTGAGTATTGTTACAACACCACCTTTCACATGTCAATAGGGATGTCTCCTTTCAAAGCCTTATATGGTTATGATGTACTTACATTTGCTGATATGATATTTGGTGATAGTAGAGCTCCAAAAGCTAAATATTGGGTGGAAGAAATCCAAGAAAGTTTAAAGCTTTTAAAAGACAATTTGCAAGTTGCCCAAAATTAGAAAAAACAATATGCAGATAAACATAAAGAGGAAAGGACCTTTCAGTTTGATGATTTAGTGTATTTGAGTTTTCATCCTTACAAACAAACATCTTTCAAAAGGAATGGAGCAGAAAAGCTAAAGCCAACATAATATGGGCCCTACAAGGTAATATGAAAGATTGGAGAAGTATCATATGAATTGGAATTTCCAAAAGGGAGTAAAATTCATAATATCTTTCATGTTTCTTGTCTCAAGAAAGCTATTGGTCAAAAAATTCTCATTTCAAATACACTTCCCTCCTTTGGATGATGAAGGACAACTCACACTTATTCTGGAAAAGGTTTTGAAGACAAGGGAGAGAAGATTGAGGAGCATAACAATCAAAGAATACTTGGTGCAATGGAAAGATCTACCAAGTGAAGATGCCACATGGGAAGAGGAGAATATTTTGCAACATACAAATATGAAATTACTTGAGGAAAATCAATATTGCATGGGGAGGAATGTAATGTCCCCATTTAAATAATTGCATAGCAGGAAAATTCCATCAATCCTACTAGTTCCCTAGGTTGGGAGGTAGCATTGGGAAGTTAATAAGGGATATAATAAATGGTGTTTAGAAATTAGAAGGAAAAAATATTTATTTAATGGATTTATCTAAATAAATGCAAGAGAAAAATGAAATGGATATGGATAATGGAGACACATGGAGACTATGGGGCCCACTCAAGCTAGAATTCCTATGTTAAATGCAATCATTCTCTTGCAATATCGAATCTATGGGAAGCATAATGTTTTTGGATGGATTATAAGGTCAATATACTTGTCCATATACTTCATAGGTTGAATTTGGGATGAATTTTAACTTACATGGGGAGAGGAAGATCCAAATGGGAGTTTCTTGGACACTTGGCTAGATTCCCCTTACATTTATGACATCTATGACACCAATGATGGATATTCTATGAAATTTATGACACAAGTTAGATAAGAAGGATGAAATATGACATATATGACATGTCATTCCTGAATAGAGCATCTTATAGGGCGCTCATGGGAGTTGGATAAGGCCAAGAGTCTCCTACTCAAATTTGGGAGAAGAGGGAAGGAGAAGAGAGAGGCCACATGGCATAACATGAGCAGCCACACCAATTCGACTTGGATTTGGTTTATGGATGGATTTGGAAACTTATAAAACCAATAATTTTTATAAAATTCATGGATTATCCATGATAATTCCATTTCGATCATTTGTGAAAATTGTTATTGTGAAGAGAGAGAGCTAGTGGATGACTAGTTCATGCCTTAGCCAATTTCGAGGGTGAAAGGTTCCCATCCTAGTTGGTGTTTGGAGAGGCCACTCAGGTATTTCAAGGAGATTAAATGGATTCATAATTTATAGGTGAAATATATAGAAGCTTGTGGAAATATGAATTTCATCTTGTTCTTCCTTTCATCTCAAGTTTTCTCACCATATTTCAGCTCTATGGACTGAGGCACACTTGGTGAGATATTCATCTCTTTGAGGGAGATTATCTTGCTCCAGTATTTTGTATTATTATGTAAATTATCTGATATTTAATTTCATAAATATCTCAGGTATAAATTCCCTAGATATATCATGTATTATTTCTCAATAATGATGAAACAGTGCCATTTGCCCACTACCTTGTTGTAAACTCTTGTAATATTGATGGATTCAAATGGATGTATAAAATATTGATGATTTATGAATTAATGGAATGTAATTAAATTATATTGTGGGTTTCATGTTCAGTAACTGAGAATTTGTGGCCACTGGGTCGAATTCCGTAGCAATTGGAGCAAACTACACCTCATTTCCTCAAGAGTCCAAAACTAGTTTTTATATCTGATTGAAAGAAGTGATAACAGCCATGGGAGGTTGATTAGTTATGAATATGAATCTCCGATATTATATTATACACATCCAATTATTCAATTTAATATTTCAAGTGGGTTTCTGCACATTTGGGAAGCCATTTCTACCACTTACCTTGGGGGAGATTTGAGCCCAAAATCGCTAGTAAAATCATCTATCTTGTTCAGAATTTAGTACAGACTTGCAGAAGTGATTGGAGGGAAATAATACATCCCTAAAAATAATATTAAGCTATTATATCATCCATACACCTTCTCTGAATATTTGGGAGCAATTGGGCTGATTTGGATACCAAGACACTAAAACTAGTCAAGAGCCAAAATTGGAAAATTGGGCATTTTGGTAAAAATTTAAGAAATGAACATTACACTAAGTGGGAATGGTATGGCGATGGGGTGGTGGAAAAAATTTGTGTAAATACCTGAGAGCTAAAGGTGTCTCAGCATAATCACAATAGTGGAAAAAAAGTTTATGAACTGATTTTGCGGAAACCTTCACAATGTATTTATAGTAAAGTTTTAGGGATTTTTGACCCAAGGTTAACCCATGGTATTTTGCTGTGGTTTTTTTATCTTGTCTAGTTTTTAGGGTTTTGGAACCATTTTCATGGTTTTTGACCCTTTTTAGGGTTTTTTAACCCTTTTGGAAGAGAATGAGGGTAAACCATAGTAAATAATAATGTTTTGGACCTTTTTTGTGGAAATACAATTGTGAAGGTCAAAAGTAAGGGAAATATGGTGGAAATATGATGTATGTATGAATTTTAGGCCATGTAGAGATAGGTGAACAATTTTTTATGTTATCATATTTCCCCCTGATCTTTGAGGGCATGATCTCATCGTATGGCCGATGGACATAAAAGGATCATAGGAATAATGGAGAGACCTAGAGAGACGTGCAAAGGAGTGGAGCTTCCTCATTTGAACCACGGTGGATTTTAGTTTTTTATTAATGGTTCCCATCAATGGGTGAGATAAAAAGAATGTATGACATGTATATGGATGAGGAGGGAATACTCATGCTCATAACAATGTCAAAAGAATAAATAATTGGATCAAGGCTAAAAAACATGGGATCTAATCAATAAATATACGAATGATGATACATAATGGTGGCCTCAGATAGGAGGCTGAATACATTGTTGATATAAAGAAACGATACATAGGAACAATGGAATTCTCATGGAATGCACAATTGATGCTCTACTGAATATGGGGGTGTACATATGCAGCATCAAGTACTCGAGATATATCAAATCGCAGCACTGGGGGGGTTCCGAACACTTTCGCCAACACAGCCCGGAAATCGCAAGCGACATGAAAATTCCTGGGTCCCATTGTAGACTAACCAATGTGCTAGATTCAAGTGACAACGGGGGTCTTTGACCAAATACTAAACGTACCAATACCTTGTACGAATATCAACGGTGCGATGATGTTGTTGAAGTCGAGCACATGAGACACAACCATCCCAAGAGGCACTAATGACTCCTCTCAAGTGGTCCAAGGAACACATCAATGAGGTGGATGAAACCAAGGTATGAGTACCTCTAGGTCTATCCTTTGTAATAGATGTGTTTTTGTTGACAAAGGGATACCTTCAACTAACCAAGTCAATGATGTGTCCTTAACTAGAAGTGTGAGGGGATAGCCAAATATGTGGACCAATATGTGGACTTACACACTAAATGGGGGAATAGGGGTAGGGGGAGTACAGGGGACTCAAAAATCCTTTATTTAAAGTATGAGTAAAGGGATGACCTGGAAGAAAATGAAACCGACTCATGGGAGAGGGATCATAGCTATAATACAGGGATTGTAACTACAGATGGGAAATACCGAGGGAGGTAACTGGACTAGTGATATCCAGGGGATTCAAGGAAGACTCATTACCGAATACTCTGAACAAAGGAGACCCAATGGGGGAAATCTGTCAAACTTTGATATATTGGGTGGTGCCTAAAGACGCCATTATGACATGATCTTGTGGATTTTTAGCGATCCTGAGAAGGTAAATGCTTAATGGTGTTTTAAATTTTAGAGAGTCTGAAAACGGGAGGAAGAATCCAGTGTGGTTTCTTTTTCATATGTAGTCTCCTGAGCCTAAAAAGGGATAAAATTGTACAAAGGAGAGCTCTCCCAACCTTTGGGGAAGGAATAATTCTTTACCATTGACTATTCTAGTCAGGACAAAAAAGGTTAAACCTATACTGATTGGATGGTCATTCAAAAACGTTTACATGCATTAATGAAACCAAGATTGCTCGGTGATATTTTCTTAATGAGAAAGCTGGAAAAGAGCTTAAAGATAACCCATAATGAGATTTTTCATGGAGTACGGTCCCAATGTTTGAGAAAGCATAAAAGGATGCAAAGGGAAACATTCCTGGCCTAAGTGTTCCAAGGTGGTCCTTTTCTTATGATAGTCGGCGTAGTTTGAAAAAGGAGATAAACGAAGCTACATAAACACACTTTCAAATACTTTAACGAGCGTGAAAGGAATCAAGTGTGCTCAGTAATATTTTAATTCTTTTAGGAGTCAGAAAAGAGCTTAACAGAAACTCCATAATGGTCAATCAAGAAAGGGGGAATTGTTCGATATATGGACAGATGTTATGTTGTGAACATGTCTGACAAGAATAAATGCATAACATTGATGGGGCCCCCTTACATGATGATGAATGGCAGCCAAATGTGGCCAACTATGCAATATTGGTGGAGTAGATGGCTCATGAACATGCCAATACATATAATGGGAGATTCACATGATGTCACACAAATCAGGGTGACTTCCGGGATATAGCCCATAAAATCATAATGAGAGCACGAGACGAGGGTCTCATAAAGAGACAAAGGATGGAAAACCAAACCTAGTGGTGTGTACGATGTCTCAAATGGATTTTGAATGACTCTGACTAGAATATAGTTATGTTTCCCCTGGTGCATTGGTGCACGGGGAAACAACTAGACCAAATGGAGGCCTAAAGGTATGGAGCTATCTCAATGTACAATGTGTTATTCATGTGGTGGTACGCAAATCAAAGTGACTCTTAGAAATGGCTCGAACAAAGTAGGGAGGGAGACAAAATAGTATAGGTCATCTCTTCACCCAAAATATTTTGCACAGTGGTGGCAACTTCCTATCCTTGTAGAGGATGATCCATGTGTGGGAATGTAATACTAGGAAGATGCATAGAGGCTTCAACCTACAGTGCAGGTCCAGGGACTGGACGATATGCGAGCATAGTGGTAGCTAGATCATACGTGCAACATATTGTATGCATGTGTAGATGTGGGACCACACCCCCCAATGGGATACCAGTGGCGCAAAGGAAGGGTGGATGGGTTAGACCCACCCACTCATGTGAAAATGATGTTATTGCTAGAAAATAACACCTCTTGCTCACAAGAGTTGTTTCTCTAGGCCTGAATGGTTCAGATCTAGAACAAATGAGTGATAACAAGGATAGAAGACTTCCCCTACTAAGCTTGTAGATATCTAGAATGAATCCTTTGGCTATTATGTAGTGTGACATAGTTGTATTCTATGGTGATGAATCTCCATTGATGTACCTGCACACAAAAATCAAACAAACAAGCAAGATCAAAGGACCAGAACATAGTCTATAGTTCTATATTAGTGACTAAGGAATCCAATAATAAAATGAATTATTGCAACATAATACATTTTACGAGAAAGGAACCAACTTTTCATTAAAAATTAAGAAGAGAGATTATAACCATTTCCTTTGTGTTTTGATGCTCCTTCACATGCCATGCCTTGTCCTCAAAAGTTCCAACTTGCTCCTTCTATGTTCACCTTAGATTTGGCCAGAACCTTACTGTAGCAGCATAACTTTTCTCTCTCTCAACCATGGGGAATGAGCTAGGTTTTATAGGCCTTGTGAGGATAGGGAGGGTTGAGAAAATGGTGGATGAGGTGGAAGGAAGATCCTACTAGGGGGGATCATGAGTCTAGGTGATCCACAGGAGTAGGGATGAGGGTGCCACGAAGTCTTCCTTTGAGAAGCTTCATGAATCTTCTCCTTTTCTCTATTTGACTTGTGCATCACTTCTACTCTATGTAGAAAGAGAGTTACGAGGGTGGAACTGCTCTTTTATCAAGGGGAATAGGCAGTGGCACCGCTTACTCTTAAGAGACAATAGGCGTTACCGAAGAGGGTAACTCTTTCTTCGTTGAAGGAAAAGGTGGTGGTGGACTCAAATATGGAAAATAAGAGTCTAGGCCAATGTCCAAATTCACAGTTTGGGAATTGAGGGAAACTTCTAGCGTTTTAGGCCTCAACAGATAATGGTGTAGAGATTTATGTGTAACAAAATGTCCCCCCAAAGCATGAGGCTAGAGGGATACAGTAGGAGGGAGATTTGAAAGAGCGAGTTATCACTTCGAGGCAAGAAAACGCTTGATCAGAGCTCATCATCAACCAGGATTTTGCAATACTTCAATACTTTCTTACTCATATCAAAATGTCTCCTCATCATGGTTGTAGACTAATACAAGGAAGATCCATGAGAGATATGAATAAACATGGCTACTAGAATACAGCGTAGATCCATGTGAATAAGACTCAAACTTGGACATAGCTACCAGATATACAACGTAGATCTATGTCAAATGGACACAAACTTGAGCACAGCCATGACCATACAAATGTGGATCCATTCTAGGAATTATACAAAATTGTCCATTGCAACCTGGGGAAAGCAATGAGCGCTTAAAAAATACCCAGGTTCTTTGTCTCGTCTTCCACAAAGTACGATTCTATCCATGTGATTACAATTTTTTGATGTCAAACATGGTAGAAACCACTTGATTACCGTTTTATGATGAGAACTGTTAACAAGTGCGAGGGAGATCACCATTGATGTTAATGATTTCCAAGGTACCCTAGTATATTCTCTTGAGTGTGAATAGATGATTTGATGTCGAACACTCCATTGAATATTTCGATCAAATGTCAATGATGTGAACCTATATTGAGAGTGAGAGGATCTGTCATTGATGCATACAGATCTCAAGGTACTATATTTTTGTTTCTAAGACTAATTCTTGGATGAGGTGCTGAAGTCAACAAGAATAGTCTCATCAAAGGAGGATGAATCCCACATCGATGAAAAGAAAATTTGAACAAAGTTCTGGAATTTTGACTGCAGAGGTAAACTCTCAATTTTAATTCCCTTTGAACATCGGGCGAGGTGACCGAAGACTTGGCAGCATTGACTAGACTAGGCAAATACAAGGAGATAATTCGATGGTAAACAATGCAATCTTCGAAAGACTCAAAGGAGTGACATGAATCATGAAAGTGGATCGACATGGAATCAAGTTGAATACCCAATTGACTGAATGAAATGCAGTCAAGTGTCATGTTCAAAGGTGACTACTAACTTCCATTTATTTGCAAAATGAAATAGTTCCCTTCCCTTAATTTCCCCATCATGATTTATGAGTACCTATTTTTATTTTTATGAGTCCAAAGAGGGTAACAAACACTCATTGTAGCTTATCCTAAGATAATTCCATTCTCATATATTTCATGAACCTAAGAAAGGAGGGGATCATTCCCAAAAGAGGGTCTCTTAGTGTTTATTTTAATGAGTCCATTGAAAGTTAACTCGGTATCGCTCATGTTTACAGAGTCTAAACGAAAATGTAAGAAGACTCCAAAGGGTCCTTTTTCATACAATTTAGTCTCTAGGGCTTGAAAAAATATAAAATCATGCCCAAGAGAACTCTTCTAGTCATGATTGGCTGGAGTGCTCCTTTTTTGTTACTAGTCAATCCAAACCGAAAAAGGGGTAAACTACCGTCGAAAAGACACCTCTTCAAGTACTTTTACGAGCGTGAAGAAAACAAGTTTGCTCAACAATATTTTCACATTTAAAGAGTTTTAAAAGAGTTTAAAGAAGACTTCATTATGGTTTCTTTTCACGATGATGGGGTATAACGAGCCTGAAAAGAAGCGAAAATGACTCAGAACTTTAGTACTAGGTTTAAAGAGCATGACCAAAATGTCGAAATTAGCGCTCGATGACTTTTCCCATTTTATGAAAGAAGAGTCAAAAACAAACTTACCCACAATCAATACTTTTTATTTTCATCCCTGCAAAATCCTTTTGAAAGACTATTAGCTTTCCAAAAAACAATTATTAAAATTTGACTTTTCATGACTATAGAAAAGGGCATTTTTAATAAAATAATTAAAAATATTAAAATAATGCCATAAAATGTTGAAATATCTCATATAAAAGCCAAAGGAATAGTAAAAAAAATTTCATTTTACTATTTACCAGTTTTGGAGAGCTACTTGGAGCAATTGTGTGCAGATTTTTGGTGAAGATTTCAAAGCCATTACCAGTTCGATTTTCGATCTGTCTATTCTAGGTAAGAGCTACAACCATCCTCAACATTATTATGGTTGAATTTTTCCTTTCCAAACACATTTTATGGATTTTTGGGGGTTTTTACCCAAGGGTAAAAATTGCATCCTGGGTAAGGTGCTTTTCCTTTATGGGAAAAGAGGTGCCCATGGGAAACCATGCCTTTTATTCCTAAACAAGGGGTGGCACCATTCTATCTCGAGGAGATAGAAGCGGTGCCGTAATTTACGCCCAAAGGATAAATGGTTTGGCCAAAATGATACTTTTGAAGTATTTTTGAATGTTGATTATGTGTTCTAATACTCCAATTTTGGTTTTTGGTAGGTCATCTTAGTCAAAATGGTGGTGTGGAAAGAAATAAAACACAAGGATGATGATGCTAGAGTTGGGGAAGATGTCACTTCTATAGTTGCATTATGGGGCTGCGGAATCCTAAAGTTTTTCCATGTCTCGAGTATGAAGCCTCATGTGATATTGCTAGAGTACATATTGAGAATGTGGAATCCTGAGCAGCAATACTTTGAGGTGGGTTCTCAAATTATTGCAGTGGAGGTAGAGGATATCTATTTCCTTACCAGACTATCCAAGCAAGGTGATCACATCTCACTGACGGGTCCTCTGGGAGGATACATCACGACATAAGAACTGATAGATTGCCACTATTTTCCAAGCACTCAGATGTTTGGGAAAAATATTCCCATCAAGGAGGTGATGGATTTTCCTCTCTGGATGGTTATTTTTACCATGCAAAGGGTTGCAAGGATCTAAGGGACTCACCAAGATTCTCGATCCCATATTCTTTACACCTTCGAGGCTATGGATCCTAAAGTATATAACTGGGTCGAGGCTCCACTGAGTGTGTTCAAGGATATTCTGACTAAGTGTCAACATGGGGATTTAAAATAGTTTGGCTATGGGACTATCTTGGAAACCTTATTCTTCAAGAGGGTGCCCCTTCTGAAACCTCAAGTGACCTTTATGGAGCTGAGAGCACGAGACCCTCACATGTTGTAGTGGGTAGAGATCATGGTTTTCACTAGTAGCAGTGGGGCCAAGGTCAAATATCGGAGTGACTTCAGGGGGGGCCTAATCTATCCTTACCAGTAAGTTCCCAATGGGGAAATATTGGTAAGAGGACTACTCAAGACTTTGATTATTTTTTTTCATTTTTGTGTTTTATAATTTTTATGAATGATGACGAGACCTAATGTTTTCATGCATATGTTGGATATGCATGACCTAGGGGATCTTCCCTAATTGATAGATGAGCCAGGGCCTGCTTCATTGATAGGGGGGACAATGAGTTAACCGAGTTGGAGGATAACCTCAACTGGTTAACTGTGGACATTACATATGCTTCTATTGACGACCTCCCTAGGAGGTACCAAAGAGACAATGCTGGAGTGTCAGGTTGATTCAGCCGCCTGCTATGGAGAGTAGCAAGGGATATCATTTTCTATCATGAGAACCACTAGATGTTCTACATGATTTATACATTGAAAGCTAGCTAGCTTCATTATTTTTTCCATTTTGTATATCTAAAATCCAGAGTGCTTCAGTCAGGGTATCCTGACCATATTTTCTAAAACACTTTATATATATATATATATATATATATATATACATATATATATATATATATATAGATATATATGTACATATATATATATGTATATATATATATATATATATAGATATATATGTACATATATATATATGTATATATATATATATATATATAGATATATATGTACATATATATATATGTATATATATATATATATATATAGATATATATGTACATATATATATATGTATATATATATATATATATATAGATATATATGTACATATATATATATGTATATATATATATATATATATAGATATATATGTACATATATATATATGTATATATATATATATATATATATATATATATATATATATATATATATATATATATATACATGTGTATATACATACATACATACATACATACATACATACACACACACACACACACACACACACACACACACATATATACAGACTTATTTGTGGTGTTTATATGTGTTCAAATGGAAAATGATATTTACATGAGTTTTTATGTGTCTTTTACTGTTTATTTTAATTTACAATGAACCAAGTTTTATTTTATAAAAGTTATGTATGGGAAATATACTAGTCTAGAATATAGTTTCCCAATGAGTCGGCCATTGTGTTATAAGACCTAGGAATGTACCTATAAGTGATCAATTCAAATGACCTTTCTAACAGATGCACTCTTTGAAAAATATGCAGCCTCGGTCAACAAACCTATCACTACTTGATACTCGGTGATGTTGTTGGTAGCTAGACCAATACAAACCACTTCTGAAATAACTAAGTCATGTGCCAAGGAATACAAAACAAAATCAGTTGAAGCGAGCTTCAAGGTATGATGGCAAACACCATCAGTAAAACCATAAAAATACATCTGATCTGCATAACCAAAACATGGTATAAACAGTACTAACAACAAAAATCAAAACCATATTGAAATGCCAAAAGGACACCAAAAATTCAAGCAATATACATATATACAAGGTACCATACATAAATGACTTCAAGCATAGTACCTTTTCAGGTACAACCCATTGCGAGGTTACCCGAAAGGTTTCCCATCGTAGTCTACAAGATCGTAGGTCCCCTTCTCTAAAACATTACTGAAGATAAAGGGACCATACCACATAGATTCAAAATTCCCCTTCCCTATCTTTTTATGTCTATGGTCGTAAGTTAGAACCATGTCACCTTCGTTAAAGACATGAGGTTGAACAGACTTATCGTACTGAGCCTTAACGTGTTTTTTGTGTGCTTCTTTAGCCAAGGCAACATCACTTCTATTTTCATCAAGGATTGTCAAGCACAAAAATTGTTCCTCTTCGGCGAAAGTGTCCATGAGATGTTCTACTGCAAGTTTGAGTGACGGTATTTGACATTTGATAGGAAGGACAACTTCTAGTCCATAAACCAACTTAAAAGGTGTAAAACCAGTCATTATTTTAACTGAAGTCCTATAAGCCCATAGTATGGAAAATAGAGTCAAATTCTAGTTGGATTTGTGATCTCCAACCATCCTACGTAGCATAGTTTTCAAAACTTTGTTAATGGCCTCAACCTAACCATTACCTTGCGGGTAATACAGAGTTGAGTTTTCATGGAAAAAACCCCAGCTTAGCACTCAACTAAACCATCATATGATTGTGGAAATGAGATCTGTGGTCAGTGACTATGGCTTGAGGAAATCCAAACCTAGCTATCACATAATTAAACAAAAAAAGGGTGACGGTCTTGCCATCCTTTGCATATGTAGGCATTTCCTCAACCCATTTTGTGAAGTAATCAATGGCTACAATGATGTAACCATACCCCCCCGGCTGAGGTAGGCTTACAATGCATGAAATCAATACCCCATTTGGTTAAAGGGCCAACAACAATGACGGGGTGTAAACAAACAAGGTGGGTGTATTTTTTAGGATAAAAGAGTTGACATGGTGGGATTTTTTAACTGCCTCATGACAATCTTTGAAGATTGAGGGCCAGAAATACCCAGCGCGAAGGATTTTCTAAGTTGTCGCCATCCGAAAAGGATGACTGCCACATGATCCTGAGGGGAAATCATTCAAAACTTGTTCATCCTCTACATGTGTAAGGCATAGTCAAATAATGGAGTCAATACCACGTCGATACAACGTATCATTTAAAATGAGATAATACTTCACATCGTAATGGATGCGACGACAATTGTCACAAGACATGTTGGGTTGAAATATATGGGTATGGAGATAAATGATCAAATATACATACCACGGATTGGTTGTGCTGATCAGGAACAAAAATTCAACCAAAAATGAATCATTGGGATTAGCTTCCAATAGAGCATAAGGAAGGCCACATATTAAATCCGCAAAAACCAAGGACTTCTTCGAAGTAGCCTTAGCGAACTTGAGATTGAATTCATGTAAGATGATGATCCAATGGGAATACTTTCCCCTTAGTACTTGACAAGTAAAAATGTAATATGTGGGGTTTTGATCTGTGAGAACAGTTGTGGTGTGTAGTAAGATGTACTAATGAAATTTTTGCACAACAATGACTGTAGCCAGAGCTAGCTTCTCCATGCATGAGTAACTAGTTTTAGATTCAAGGAGACTCTTACTTAGGTAATAAAACACATGTTCTTGGTCATTGGGATCTTCCTGCACTAGAACCATACCAATAGTAGTAGTGGAGATAGCAACAAACAACAAAAAGCATTTTGAGTAATTTTGGGGATGCAACACCAGTGAATGTGTCAAATCATGTTTCAAATTATCAAAAGCTCGTTGGGCTTGGTCATCCCAAAACCACAGTGTCCTTCTTAAGGAGACGCATATAGTGATACATTTTTTCTACAAAGTTGCAAATGAAACAATGATGAAATTTTTCCTTCCCCTACAAACTTTGGAGTTCAGTGATATTAGTCGGGGCGGGTAAGGCCAAAATAATAGTAATTTTCAAAGGATCTATCTGAATACCATCTTTGGAAACCAAAAATCCAAGAAGACATCTAGTCTTAACACAAAAGACACATTTGTGTGGATTAAGTCAAATATTATAATGACGACACCTAAGGAAAATGTCCCCTAAGATGCCCTAGGTGGTCCTCCTGTTGTTGTGAATGAGTAGGGAAATAGTACAGATATGGCTCCATGATGTGCTTAATATCGTGAAAATAATAGGACATGGCACATTGGAATGTAGCCCTGACATTTTTTAAACCAAAGGGTAACTTTTGATATGAAAAGGTTCCCCACAGAAAAATGAATGTCGTTTTATGCTAATCAGTGGGTAGAATTTCTATCTTATTGTAGACGAAAAATCCATCCATAAAAGAGAAGATGACACTCCCAGCACAGCTATCAATGATTTGATTGATATGTGATGTAGGGAAATTGTCTTTGGGACAAGCCTTATTTAGATCTTGGAAATTGATACAAACACTAATAGTGCCCTGCTTCTTAGCTACATGGAAAATATTAGACACCCATGCTGTTAGTGGTACATGATAAATAAACCCCACTTTCAGAAGTTTCTCCACCTCAACTTTAATAGTTGCAGCCTTCCTAGGATGGACTTGACGTAGTTTTTGTCGGGCTAGCCTGGCTGTGGGACAAGTTTTAATCTCATGTACAATGATGGATGGCTCAATCCCAGGAATTTATTCATACATCCAAAAAAAAACATCTCGGAACTCTTTGAATAGAGCTCTATAACTTTGAGTTTCTTCTGTTGAACAGTTCTGTCCTACATGAACATGCTCAACATTTTTGGGCTTGACTGATATGTCAATAGGGGTTGTTTGAGTGATGTTGCAAAGGTTTCTCTCAGAATAAGTGCCTTGCAATAGTACATGTGTTTGAGGATTGCTAACAACATTAGTACTAATAAGGGATACAAGATCAAAGTCTACCATATTGGCATTGGGAAGGAAAGAGGATCTATGGTAATGATCTTCCCATATAGGTTCATCCACACTCATGATCTCCATAATGGACTCATCTGATGGAAAATTCTGTGAGAGATAATCTAGAGGGGTGAGAGAGGGTTCTAGCCAGTAAGGCGGGTGGTAAGGATTCGAAGACACTAGATTAATATCATCAGAATAAACATCATAATCATACTGAATAGCATCATAGAGTGCTCCATAAGGGCCTAGAGAGGATGAAACACCAACTTCCTTACCTCTAGGACTATGGTCAGTCATGGAAATCATGTTCACAGTTTCCACTTTCATACTAGGATGGGTTGAGGGGAACACTCCCATGAGGGTTGAATCCTTCAACATACATACCCCAACCGATTGATGAGGCAACGGAGATTGACCTAGCATAGGTATATTATTTGCAGTGGGGGTAGTAACATCTGGTGAACAAAAATCAAGTTGATCGATGGTCACAATATTCCCTAAATGAGGGAATTGGGGAGTCTAAAAGACTATCAAGGTGACAACTGTCATAGCATAGAAACAGTTTCTCCCCAATAGCATATTGTAATCCAACGGTGCATCGACTACCTCCACCTGAATGGAAACAGTCTTTCCCCCAAGATTGACTGAAAGGGCCAGTAATAGACCATGGTATTGGAAATCTCATCCTTTGAAATATTTCAAGGTTGTGGGTGACTTCTTAAGTTCATGAGAACAGATGGCTCTCCAACAAGCTATAGAAAATACTGAGGTGGAAGCTCCTTCATCCAAAACAGTCCTATGGACCTTCCTCCCAACTAATCTAGTTGTGATTTGAAATGCGAGTTGGTGGGGAAATATAAATGTAATTATCCACATTAAAATGGATCAAATTAGTGTTCCCTGGGTCTACAGCTCCTAAAGTTGTCAACAAGTTTTTGCGTTGTGTGGGACAACTTTGGAGTACCTCCAGGGTAGACCATTAGAGGAAATTTGGGGTCTAAAATGGGCCTTATAAGAAAACAATCCAACAATAAATTCTTATTATTTGGAATTCAAGAACAAACATAATTTCAATAAAATGAGTCAACCATAATGGTTGACTTGACATATTTGTCATTAAAAAGAATATTTTTTTTTGTTCGTATTCTCAACATATCTTTATGTGTTTTTAATCAAATTTTGAGTGAGAGGGCTAGTTGGATGCGGAATTTAATTTCTTTCCCAACGAGTACCCACACTGCATATTTTTTATGGACCCCGCTACCCCAAAAACAAGAAATACCTAAAAAAACGTGATGATGATGTCATCATCATGTTTTTCAGGTATTTCTTGTTTTTGGGGTAGTGGTGTCTATCAAAAGTATGCAGTGTGGGTACTCATTGGATATGGAATTAAATTATGTATCCAACAATCCCTCCCGCTCTAAATTTTAGTAAAAACACAGGTACACACATTGAAAATACAAAAATAAAAATACTTTTTTTCTTTCTTCCTCCAAAATTAATAAATATTATTATTATTTTAACTATTAATTTATTATTTTCCTTAGGAGGCCCATTTTAGACCTCAAATTTCCTCTAATGATCATGCAAGGTGCTTGATCCAAATCTTCAACAACATTGGAGAATTGTACAACTCAAGCATTTGGATTAAAGATAGATTTCCAGACAGTACTATTCAGTGGGCACAAAATCAAGTCGAGATTAGGTTTCTCGATTATTAGCAGACCATTAGACGAAGATAGAGAAGAACTAATGGAAGGATATTTCTAAGGAGAATGATTTTCGTCCTTCTTCTCTACATATTTTTCATATAACTGGATATGAGTAGTCAAACTAATAGTTTCTGAGGACATCATTCTAATTTATTCTGTAGAATTAGAGGTTCCTTGAGGGGACATATGATCTATCAATTGTTGTTGAGATGGAAAGGGGTCAGTAAGCAGCACCGGTGTAGGGTTACTTTTCAAAAATTTACTAATATCTTCACAACAAGGGCACTCCTTAGTGAAGTGGTCACCACCACAAAATAGGGAGGGATACTTAGCCTTCCTCTTTCCTTTATTGTCATTCTCTGGGCTCGTAGCCTTAGGATTCTCCTGTTGGTTTCCAGGTTTCTTACCTTTTCCTTTTCCTTTTTTCTTATTACTAGGTGTATGTGTACTTTGAATAGAATTCACCTCAGTGAAAACCATAGGATAGGAAGGATTAGTAGTAGAAGGACTCTGTTTATTGGAAAGCTTAGCTACCGATGAGGGTTGAATTGAACCAACAAGCCCATCAACAAGAGTTTCTGTAGGTGGCTTGGTAGGGTTTTTGTTAGGATGAGGAGCTTGATGGATTAGGTCATACAAAGTTTTAGACTGGGAATAAACCAAGTCCAGATACTCAGCGTGACTAATAGCCTGCTCTTCAATAAAAGCACCACCCATAGCCATATCATAGGAAATGGGAGGCAACAAGGAGTTTTTGAACCAATCAGCCAATAATTGGTCTCGAATAAGAGCTTTAATAAGCCTTTGTCATCTCCTCCACTCATGAATATGATCAGATATATGTGTGGAAGTATTTTGACGAAGTCATGTCAAAATATCTGTACCAGTTTCGTAATGAATGCACAGCTGGAAATGAGTAATAAAAACTGATGCCAATGTATTAAAATCCACAAATGAATGTTATGGAAGTTCAATGTATCACTTTGCAGCCATACCATTCCAATTTCACTAGAAGAGCCTCAAATCACTAGTACAAGTAATCAATTTTGCCACGGCAAAATGTGGCAATATCCACGGAAAAGCATGGATATTGCCACGTCTAAGTGTTTTTTTTCCCGTGGTAACAATTTCGTCGCAATAGAGACGACCCCTAATTTGCGTCGCAAGAGCGACAATGTTCTATATTTCGTTAGATGACTAAACCGTCGCTATATCCATGCCTGGCCGTCTCTGTATCCATGCCTATCCATCTCTGTATCCATGCTGGGCCGTTGCTGTATCCACACGGGGCTGTCGTTGTATCCACGCCAAGCCGTCGCTGTATCCACGGCTATGAAATTTTTAAAAAAATTGCCATCGCTGTATCCACGGCTATAACTGTTTTAAAAAAAAATACAAATGCCATAAGACCAATTCCATGTGGAAGTAGGTCATAATCCTTTAATCAAGCCACTGTTGATATTACTGTCATCGCTGCTGAATAGCTGGACCAAACATGATGCATTTAAGATCTGTTTGAGATATGTTACCACTACTAAAAATGTCTAACCATATAATGGTTGTCTATACTATATCATCTATGGCTTGTAAGTATAGTATTGATTCTTGAACACACATGTTTGATAAAACATCCCATCTACATTAATATCAATTGATTTAACTGACTAAAGTCCTCTACGCAGAACATATCTAATTTGTGGGGTGCTCGTGCAATTGCCCCAGAGGGCTAGGAGGTAACACAATGGGAAGTTGCATATAAAAATGAAGCTGTCTATGGCTTCAAAAACATATAGCCACAGCTACCAATGATAAAATCATTATGCTTACTTATAAACCTGCCCACCTCAATAGATTGAAACTTGTGGCACGTGATAATCCTACCATATCATTGAACCATGATTGAGACAACAGAAGAACTGTTTTACTATAATCTACTTGATAAATAGTTCTCAGAATAGCAGTGGCAAAAAAATATCTACATTTTCTTGACTGTGAGAAACACAAAACTAAAGTAGGTAGATCATCCTATACCATACTGTACTTGTAGCTGGATGCCTAAAATGATGTAAGGTCAGGAAACATGCTATTACATCCATATGGATTGTAAAGAGGGGCTATCAAATGCACTTATTTGCTCATATGTTGTACTTAGAAAGCATAACCCTCAAACTAATCATTTGAAGTTGATCCAAACAGCCACAGTTGTAATTGAGGATTGCTGTCTAAATCATTAGAGTTCCCTAAGCAATGCAATTGATCCATTTGATTGGCATTACAGCTTGCATGCAAATAAAGAGAAATCTAGTCTGTTGGAACCTAATTCTTAAGCTGATCATTCATATGTATGTTTTTAATAGAATCAATAGCCTATGGGCCAACAAGCTTAACAGTATAAGCATATCCATATGAGACCTCACATATCCAAAAGATTGCAGATTTTCATTTATTAACCATTTCATAAAGGGGAAAAATAGGATGGCCATCACCTTATGAACAACTGCACCCTTATAGTTTGTTTTCTTTGGGAATTAAAAACCATGGACCATGTGGAAAGAGAATAAGAATTAAAAACTCTGAAAGAAACCCTCTGTGGCAATTGTAACACCAAACAGGGGGAATAGATCACCCCTAATTTGGACTGCTTACATGTACTATGGTCAATAAGCATACCAAGTATTATGATGTTTAGTAAATGGTGAAGGAGCTTGCAAAATGTTTAAATCATCTGCTCCAATCTTTTGAAGAAAATAAAGCCTATGTTTTTTTGGGGGGGGGACGGATGGGTAGTGGGGCTGGTGTTGGAATTAAAAGACTGGATTCTCCGCCTTCAATTTGATACTAGGAAAAACTATAGAAAAGGCATTCCATGGAGGAATCTGCAGTTATTTCAAATGTTTCACAACTCGCCTTATACAATGCCAAGATGAAAGTATCTCTACAACACATAATAGGAAGTTGAAGTTATTCTGTTAAATCTTCATGAGGCGCTGTGTCCCATCAGCCAGGGGTGAAAACCTCATGTTCTCTGACTTTGTTAACAAGCATGCATGCCCAAGCAATGTTGTTGAATCTATTACCAAACCATAGCAAGAAAATGATGGATCCAGAGACCTCTTGCCAAAGGTGGAAAGTAATTCAAAAAGAACCACTCCATAACTATAAACATGAGACCTTATCAAACACACTACATGTCACAGCATACTCTGAAGCAACATACCAAAAGTACCAGATATATCTGTTGTTGTATGAGTTTCAGAGACTTCCAGGAACCTGTAAAACAAGTTTATGGTCACTTTATGCCTCTCCATATCAATTATGTGCCTGTATATTGCTAGCATCTAATAGATTCAATAGACACCTAGCCTGAAAATCACCGCACTAGTATTACCTTTAATCCCTTGCAGCCATTTTATCCCACTTTCACAACCTGACCGTAGATATAGCTTTCTCTACAATATGAATTTTGTGCACATTTAACGAAGAACGAAGCTCTGATCCAGTCTTACTATAATCTGAAGTAAGAATATGTTTAAACAGATCATTTCTTGTTATGATAACTATACAATGAATTGTAAATTGCTTCCCATGCCTGTGCAGAATCCATATGGTGCACAACTTGGGAGGCATGTCGTAACTTTTCAAGGCCACGTCCTAAGCAGGCTATTGTAGGCATTGCATGAGCATATTCAACAGCACACTCTATTCCATCTCCGAAAGCTAAAAGTCTTGTACCTATCAGATGAGATGGAGCATATACAGTTAATGCTTATATACTGAAGAGCAACTGTGCCACTTATAGAGGAATATAATATATATGGGAAAACATCTCAAGCCTTAGACGCATGGTACTTCTGGTCCCACACATATTTTCAACTGTATAATTTACAATGCAAATCCCTCAGTTCTCCTGCATGAATAAGGAAATACAGATTTATAATATCTAAAGTAAATTCCAACTTAACTTACACTTGCAGATTTATAATAATTAAAGCAAATTCTGACTTAAATTATATTTCAAGTCAAATGGGGAGCTTGCTGGGTCAGTGAAAGCAGGATTATGTACTTGCTATTTCCCCCACAAGGATTCAATTCCCCCATGGGTCATCGTGCCTCCACAAGGGGGCTCAGGTCAGGAGATCACGATTCACACATCATAACTATGACAGGTGATGGATGCTTGTCAGTCAGTGTTAGGAAGAATCTTGCAGTAGTTCCTCAAACTATACTTCAAACAAGGCAAAGCATCACACTGAAACATAGTTACTTGAACCAATATCATACTATAATGACCTATGCATAAAAGAAATCACTCTCTTTTGCACAAACCCAATATAATCAAACTCATCCTGTACAATTTCCATAACTGTCCTGCAAGAGAAAGAACATGCATTCAGGCTGCTAAAATACAACTGGCAGTAAAAATGAGTCCTGATAAAATCCCTGGCAGTTAAAAAGAGTCCCAGTAAAGTCCCTTGAAGGACATTAAGGTTAAAAAAATTGAAAATTGACTGAAGTCCCTTCAAGACTCTGCAATGATGTCTATCAAGTATTAAAACAATGTTTATGTGCCATGTTTAAGAAATCCTTAGTTCAAGTTCAATTCCCCACAAGGATTCAGTTCCCATATATTGAATGTTAATCTTACCAGTTGAACAAATCTCCTCCATTCTTCTTGTACCTATTATTCATGAAATAGTCTGATTCTTAAGTTTGTAAATTGTTTGAC
>LPNX010606454.1:169597-215194 GCA_001517045.1 Pseudotsuga menziesii
ATATAGAGTCTACCTTACCCTTTCAAGTCCACCACGAGCAGTTACTTCCCTGTACAACAAATGAAGAGCCAGATCCTTACCTCCTATCTTTGGGATTCTGCACATTGAAAAGGAAATCAATAGTATTATTTTTCTTGATGTCTGATGCTAATGAGAAAAAAATTAGATGTAAGAAAAATATAGCATAGATTCATTTTAAACTCAAATCTTTGAAGCCGACATTATTTTATTCTTGTAGATGTTTGATAGATCCAGGGTAGATTTCATAACTTCATCCTCATAAAACAAAATATGATTAATGGGTATTAGAATACAATTGAATATTTCTTCACTACCAACATCAGAGAAGGGCTTCAAAATTGTAGAGACTTGTATGCCCTTCCTAGCAACAATCTTTTAGACAATTTTGAAGCTGCATATAGTTTCTACATAATATATGTACATGAAAGATGTATGCCCTTCCTAAGTAACAATCTTTTAGACAATTCTGAAGCTGCATACAGTTTCTACATGATATTATTTGAGTAATATAAAATATATATAAAGATCAGGAAATGTGAATTCTTTTGCAGTCAAAACTGTGAATCTACCTTTTTCTCCTCCTTAATAGTTTGGGCTAAGAACTGATTATGTTATATTTTAAGAGCAAATTAGCTGATCTTGTGAAGATTACAAGTTCAGTTTAGGCATTGAAAAACACAGTGAGGGCTTTTACTATTTCTAGCTTCTACATTTATTTTAATTTTGTATCGATTTCAATGATAAAGAGAAATTCTGGAGTAACCAATGGAACCATTATTGATAATTCTGATCAAACTGGAACTCGAAACCATTTAGCTATGGAGAAATTCCCTTAACCTCAAAGACCAGACCGAGGTCTTCGGCAAGGTACCTATGCCATTATTTTTCTGATTTTGGGCAGAGAGATAGAGGTTTCTTCTTCAAGATTTTGAATATTCCGAGGACAGCAATTCAAGAGTAGAGGTGGCAAAGGAGTGCATTTGATCTCTGGTGTACATAGGCGTAGAAAAAGTAAAGGAGATGCATAACTCTGGCCCATATGGCCCTTCAATCATAGACTCACATGCACTGAATCAAGGACCCATTGCATGCATACTTGCCAGAGGCCCCAAGCTGCCAGCCACATTCAGAGATTCTTACTGCTGCTTTAAAAACTGAACTTGGGATTTGGTTTGTTGGAGAGAATATTTAAAAACAGGAACAGGCTATTTAGAATCATGGGTATATCATATGGTACAAAGTGTTGAAATTGAATACTTCATAAGTTTTAGCAAGATTCTATGCCATAATGTTCATTTTGGCCATACAAGGGAGCTATCACAGCTGGAAAATATCATTCTAGATATACTCTCTCAGCTTCAAACATTATACAAAGATCATAAAGTTTGACAGGCTATTTTGACAGGTCATTATTTCTGCTACACTTGTGATCTGACTGTTTCTAAAGGGTGTTGTTCTATTTGTGCCAGGGTGTGCCACAGGGGTCACAGAGTTGTTTACTCTCGTTTAAGCCATTTCTTTTGTGATTGTGGTTGTTTACTCTCGTTTAAGCAGTAACTTCCCAGAGCCACTTCACAAGGTTTATTCGAGTCGCCAGAGAGGTCGTTAGCATTGACATTCTTTTTAACATCCATGTGAACTAGTTTTTCACTCTGCGAAAAGATTTTAGCAGTTCATACTGAGTGTTTGTAAAAAAAATATCTGCCTATCAACACTAATTGGAATCTAGATCATGTTTAAATGTAGATTCTGGACATCAACTCGAACAATTAAAATATCTTATATTTATACCTTCTTTTCTGCCCTGCTTTTTGGCAATGAAACACCAGGATTCTCTGACAACCCTACGTTTCTTGCAAATTCCAACTCAATTCAAATCAAGTGCTCTATCAAGCAAAATAACCTAATCTCAAAATTTTAGTGTTTTTAAAAACGTTATGTCAAAGCTCATAGAATCTTACGTGTGTACCTCCTGAGATTGGATGCCTAGTTAATAATTTATCCATATTTCCATGAGTTGCACTGGAGAAGTTGTAACCAGCATCAAAGTCAGTGTCTTTTGCAACTATATATGGATTTTTCTGGAAAACAAAAATCCAAACCAGTCATTGGAATAATATAGAAATCCCCGGAAAATCACTAAAGAAAGTACAAAGGATGTTATGTTAATATAAGTGAAGCAAGATAGTTTTTAGCATACATTCTTTGCAGAGAGATTTGAGGACTTTATTACAATTTCACCTTGGAAACCTTCGATATTTCAGATCCCAATTGGTTTAAATCATCCAGATTCCTAGAATGATTTCTCTGCAAAGTAAAGAGACAAGTTGCTTGAAATTGAATACTTCATAAGTTTTAGCAGAATTCTGCGCCATAATGTTCATTTTGGCCATACAGGGGAGCTATCACAGCTGGCAAATATCATTCTAGATATACTCTCTCAGCTTCAAACATTATACAAAGACCATAAAGTTTGACAGGCTATTTTGACAGGTCATTATTTCTGCTACACTTGTGATCTGACTGTTTCTAAAGGGTGTTGTTCTATTTGTGCCAGGGTGTGCCACAGGGGTCACAGAGTTGTTTACTCTCGTTTAAGCCGTTTCTTTTGTGATTGTGGTTGTTTACTCTTGTTTAAGCAGTAACTTCCCAGAGCCACTTCACAAGCTTTATTCGAGTCGTCAGAGAGGCCGTTAGCATTAACATTCTTTTTAACATCCATGTGAGCTAGTTTCTTACTACATTTTGACCATGTGTGTATAGATTCAAGCACAGTAAGCAATTTTATTGACATTCTTTTTAACATTCGACACCTAAGTAACCATCTTTCCCTACTATCAATTTTATTAAGAACCTCAACTTAAATAATAAAATTCACCTGCATATCTCTCCCCTATGACATACAGATCTCTGGTCTTGTACTCTGGAAACTTGTCAAACCAACCATGAAGAAATAGCAAGTTATCCTCCGCTGCAAAAAAAAATATAGACCATCAGATTATTGTCACATACAAAATTACTGTAGAAAGCTTAACATGTATTTGCATCTAGCTACTGATATTTGATACCTATTTTAGCATCATTTGCACCCAAATAGTATGATCAATCATTAGAATAGGAAAATCCAACTCCAGCCGGAGTCTCCAGAAAAAGCATGTTTGCTTCTGCACAGAGCAAACTAGCATTAGCCTGAAGAAATACAATACAGGATTCTCAACATATTGGTAATCAATGCATCAAGAATGTCTGAACTTTGAGGCATTGCTAGAAGGATATTTATATGATACATGTACAAGAAATTAAATATTGCAACAATTACCTTTGTTCCAACTGTAATCATTTCCAATCAATTTGTGTCCCCTGGGATGGAATGGGCCATTCTCTGATAGTGCTCTAATGCCGAATGAAGAACAACTGGGCCCTGTAATTATCCATAACCAAACATGACAAATATAATAGAATATGTTCATTCACATTATCGTAGACCTAAGTTAGAACACAATTTGTTAAAAAACAACTGCTTATCAACCATTCTCCTATACTAAATGTATAGAATGAATATTCATATTTTCAATCTATGTAAAATCAAATGTGATTTGCTTGTCCAATGGATTTTAAATATGTATCAGTAAATACCAAACGAGAGATTCAGTGGATGAACATTAAATATTTTTATAGGACTAAAAATTGAGAACTTCAGTGCCTTTAAAAGAATATAAAATTATAGCAGCACATGTAATTTTCCCCTGAATTATAGCATATCTGTTCAGTTGCAGGCTTGAGCTGTGTTTTGAAAACTAACAATTCTTTCTCTTTGGAAAAGGAAATAATTCTATTCTAATCATCCCTTCACCCTAAACAAATTATATACCATTTCATCCATATTTTATCAGTTTGTCTATATACCATTTAAACAGCAGGAAAATGCCAAAAAAAAAATCCCTCATTCCACTAACCTCCATTGAGCCATACAACCAAAGGCTTCAAATATGGATCTTTTTCAGCTTCTACAAAGTAATAGAATAGAGCTCGGCCACTCTTTTCATCCACTATGACATACCCAGAATAGTGCTTGAAGGTCACAGCAGGTTGTCCGGGAAGACTATTGATAATATCACTTTCCAGACCTGATAAGACTTTCAGTTTCAAACAGTTGCATCAAATCCTCTCCAGCATTTTTGTAAAGCTGCAAGTGCAAGCTTGATCATAACAAAATGGTGCTCTAAAGAAAATATGGAATTCATATCCTGCTCAAAATAACTTATTATTCTGTAAAACGTAAGTAGATAAATCAACCAAACCCGGACCAGATGCTACTACCTAATGTGACAACGTCAAGTGCAAACAATGACTCACCCAGTAGGATCCAGGATCTTGTTTGCAGTTATCTTGCAAAAATTTCAAAACCGAAAGACCATTCTGCTGGACAAATTGAGGATGAAAGACAGTAGTTCCATCTTCAGCAATACCTTTCAGTAAAAATATCTCATCTGTCTTCAAAAGCTCATAGCCTTGAACCACACCATTGTGATGATAACAAATAGCCAGCTCTGGTACACTTGCCATTACATTATCAAGCCAGGAATCAAGACACATTAATGGAGTCACCTGTAATATCTTAAAGCTAGTCAATCTAATCTTTGTTTTAAAAAAAAAACATAAGAAAACCTAAACAGAAATCAAATGTGCCCATAAAATCACACTTCATAATCAACAGAATTCCTGGAAGCTCCATTCTACCTACCGCTCCACCTCCCATAGATGCAAACTAACAGCCACATGCTTTTCATTACTAAAAACCAGAAGGTCACTGCCAAGAAGCATGCGTAAGTTGTGAAATTCCCAAAACAAAACCCTCAGAAAACCTTCATTACTAAGCCTTCGATGCTTTTCTGGATCCTTCTGAACATAGTTTGGAGGACGTTGTTTCTCACCAACAAGCCTTGCTTTCTTAAGGGCATCAAGTCTACTTTTGTGTCTACTACCGCCCCAAGAAACATTATCCCCATCTGCCAGAGAAGATCCTTGTGGATGAGGATGAAAGCCATCTGTACCATCACCCAGGTCATCACCATTTACAAAATGCCAGGAAGAATGTGACTATTGATTGACAGAATATGGTAAGCACTCTCCTTCCATAAACCCTGTAGTAAATTGCCTTGGTAGAAGAGTAGGATTTGTTGCATCTTCTGGAACTGAAGACTGTGAATATGAAGGGAAATCGCAAGCCTCTGCCTGCACTGAATGCATAGCAAAGTTCAAGAAAAGTGATTGATCTACACCCTTTGATTGGTTTTTCTTCTCACCTGTTTTGCATAAACTCTGTGAGAATGTTGTCATCGACTTCTAGTAAGCTGAGATCCTGGTGCACGCCAAAGAATCTGCCATACTTTATTGAGATGGATGAATTGGGTTCCAACCCCAGCAGCCCCTCCGCTCCTCCTGCAGCCATGCTAGTTCGTCTGACCTTGTTGGAAAATTAGGTTTAATTTTTGACATGAATGAACAAGTCTACTTCACATTTTCCTTGATGGATTAACTTCCTTGCACGGGCGGGTTTGCTTGGCCGCTTGTCATTTTGGCGCCAAGATGGAATATGTATCCCCTAACACCATGTTGAAATTGGATCCCATTACTGACAACTTATGTTCAATATGTCAAATATTTTAATTATAGAGTAGAAAAGCCTCATGCATATCGAGGTTCCTCTATGTCGAGGTTTCCAACCCCCTCATTTTGAAGACAGAGTTATACTAAACAGCATATTTCTACATACTTTTTAAATCATATATTTTGTGGTTTGAGGCCTTTATCATGGCCTATTAGCTTACTAGTCATAATTTAGAGCATAAATGCATCAATTTCTCTCCCAACCATGGTTTGAGACTCATTCATGGTGCACAAAACTTCATATTAACACTCTCATACCACTACGAGGACAATGATGTCCAACACATACCATGTTGTATGGTTTGTGTCCTTATTCATGGACCTTGGTCCTTAGAAGCTTCATATAGGGTCTAATAGTTTTATTTTCCTCCAACGCCTATTGGGAGCTTTAGCATGGACTTTGGAAATCCCCTCATGTTGGGTACAAGAAATATTGTCCAAGGCCTATCAATCTTGTTGTAAAATAAAATGTTGACATTGGTTTATAAGCATCAATCCTTTGTAAATCATTTCACATTCTAAATTGAATGTTTGAGGATGTTAATCCCCATAACCAAGGTCCTAGGAAAAAGTTAATATTTAGAGAATATTTTTAGGGTCCAAGACATGGTTAAGCTACAATGTCATGACACCAACACTCTATTCTCCTCTCACACACCTTCCCCTCTCATGAATTTATAGTCCTCCATCTCTTCTCAATGTTCTCTCCCCGTTTGTAGCTAGCTTCATATTTTATTACTAATTGTTTAGTTGCAATTACATATACTTGACCCTCATCCATATCAAATTTACAATTATATTGCAATATGGGGGATTTAACATGAGTGTTACATTCTCCTACCCCTTAATTTCAATACCTTCCTTGATGTTAATTTATTTATGCATACATACCCCATGGCTTGTTGACTCTAGTTTCTTTTCCAAATATTTTGATTTTCAGGCTAGGAGTCCAGGCGTAGATACAGCGACGGCTAAGCGTGGATACAACGATGGCTAGGAGTCCATTCATGGATACAGCGATGGCTAGGAGTCCAGGCGTGGATACAGTGACGCCTCATTCCTGTTACATCGGATTTTACACCAAAAGGTAAGAAACGTGGAAAAATCCGCTCTTTTGTACCAGTGAATGGACTGAATCATACATCAAGGAGTTGGAAGAACACCATAGATGGAAATTCATAACATGGTTTTTTGGATCTTCTCCCTGCTTCCCATCAAATTTTGGGATGCCTGATGGTAACTTTACTGGAATTGTAGGCCATGAAGGGTTATTCTGGATGGGGTCATTAATCAATTTGGATAGATCAGGAAAGTCTAAAGTTTCCAAAAAAGGAAGTTGTCGGTTAGGTTGTACATACTGGTAGTGCTAATAAGGTATATGTATACCAGTAGGACCATAGGTCGATTGATACACTAGTTGTTGGGGATTTGGATTTGCAGAAGATCCTCTCGAAGATCCTCTAGATGGAGTCAGGCCTCTGGGTGGAGGGTTTCCTCTAGATGGTGGTGATGGTGGTATTCCAGGTGGACCTCCGCCAAGTGGTCCTCCACTAGGTTGTCCCCTAGAAGGTGGTCCTCCTAGTGGTGACCCCCAAGAAGGTGGTCCGACAAAAGGTGGTGATCCTCTAGGAGGTGGTCCATCAAAGGGTGCTTCACCATATGGTGGACCTCCACTCAGTAGGCCTCTAGCAGGTGGGCCTCCAGCAGGTGGGCCTCCAGCAGGTGGGTCTCCACCAGGTGGTCCTCCACCAGGTATCCCTCCACCAGGTGGCCCTCCACTAGGTGGCCCTCCAAAAGGTGGGCCACCATAACCTCCAACAATATTGATAGGTATCCCTCTAGACATAGGCATGTACGACCAATTGGGTTTCCCCCATGGTGTAAACATGTTTCTTGGGTAAGGCATATGAGGATATACCATTCCTATAGATGTAGGTTGAAAGTTCACATTAATTATGAATGGTATATTTCTAGGGTGAGTGTATCCCCAAGAAGTTTGATTAATTATGGGTTGTTCCCCTGAAGGTTTCCCCATACTATAAGGGGTAGTAACCGCTTTGATTTTCGTGGAAGGAACTTCAACTGCTGACTGTCCTACAGTGGGGGTCTGTGTTGTACTGGATGTGAATCCACTAACTATTGATGCAACTTGAGTTGGAGGTTCCCCCCCAGTGGCATAAGATACGGGAGAACCAGGAGAAGACCCAGGATTTTGAAATGTAGTAACAGGGTTGGAGGGTTTTCTTGGATTAGTAACTATTGATTCTCGAGTCAGTGATGTCAAACTAGGAGTAACTTGAGACATCGAGAGGGGACGGTATCCAGGAGGGGTTGATTCTAAAATATGGGGTAAAAGAGCCGACACATGCTCCCGATGAGGAAGAAGCGAAGCACTGATGTTCGCAAGGTGTTCCTAAAAATTACATAAATGATCCATAGTCAACTGGACCCTTCTATACATTTCCTCAATTGACGAAGTATTGACAAAGGATGGTCTAGTAACCCCAAATTCAAAAATTGCTTGACCCATAGAAGTTCTCCAGAAAGGAGCATTAGGGCCATATTATGTCCCCTTAGTATCATCAGATGGGCTATCAACCCAATTTGATGAACCGACATGACCTTCCATCAGAAAATGAAAGGTGGTATCAGCCATAGGAGGTTGTTAGACCAAGGGATAATCATATGTAGTGAACTCTTCCCTCACTTCCACGACTGGATTCTCTTCCACGTGAGAATCAGTTGCGGCACCTTGGTCTATGGATTCCATTGGGATTTCTCTACAATAGGAGCAAGGTCAGGTGGCAATCCTTGAACTCTTATGGATCGTCTCAAAGGAAACTCAACCATATTGTCAGTCACTAAAATCCTAACCTAGGGTTTGAAAACTAGAAAAATGCACAAAACCTCTCCTACACAAACTAAAGGTCACAACCAAACTTAGGTGATAAGAGGGGATGATAAAATCTAGTTCCTCACTAGGATTGTCAATTATTTGCAACTCGTGATATACTGTAGGGTCCAATAATAAAGTGTGACGGGGAGGATTGGGACTGTACCCTTTCCTGAATACCCAATTACTTGGACAGTACATGCGAAGTAGTCTCCCTGAGTTTTGTTCTCGGTGTATTGCGCTAACAAGATGACCAAAAGGTTTTTATCAGATGGTTTAGGGAATCCTAGAAGGGTCTCCCAATATACTCAAAGTACATGGGAGTTCAAATCTGTTTTAGTGTTGTCTAATGCATAGTCATTCAAAAGGGGCCTTCCAATATAAATTAGCTATCCTATCTCAGCTGAGAGCAACTTGGAAAATTAAATCAATTATTAATTAATTATTTAAATTAACAAAGAGGTAAGTAATAATAATTTAAATGAAATTATTTAAATTATTATCCCAAAATCCCTTTGTTGAATATGCACAATGACAGAACAAAAATAGAGAACTACTATAATTTATTTTGTGATGTTCTCTTAATCAATAACTAATATTCAATACCGAATATTTGAATAACAGGAATTTATTCATTCATGAAAACATTGTAGAAAATATGAATGAAATCAAGAATAAATATGAAATATATATTACCAAATCTCAATTATCAATACAAATATCAATTAACCAAACTCAGTAATATTATGAATCAAACTTCAATATTATGCAAACAGAGTATAATTTCAGATGATAAATACAATCATATCATAGTACAATTGCATAAAGATATATGGTGAGAAAATAGTATATCGAAATATGTATATATTAAGTTTTCAAAATAGTAACAAGCAGTGGTACTAGTTTGAGAACCCTAGTCACAATTCTCCACGAAGGTAAAACTTCAGTAAAGAAATTAAAACGAGACACTGTAATGATATTTCTAATAAGTCTTTTTCTTCAATACTCCATCAACCCTTCTATAATAAGTCTTTCATAGTTTTATAAGGACCAATAACTGCCTCCTCTTTCTATGTAACTCTAATTAAAAATAAACTATGGAGCCTAAATCATTGAACATCTAGAATCTGGGACATTAATTATCATCCTCTTCACTAGTGCACCTGGCATTTGAACTGTCAAATTGATAACTGCTTTCTTATCTACGAATGTTGACTTGTTGATATAGCATCATTTGTTTGACATCTGGCATCTAGATCATTCAAACTTGAACTAACTTCATCATTTGCTGGAAAAATAAACAAAAAGAACACCATCAAAATCGAGGATCCATATGACACCTGCAAAATCAATTAATCATGCATGAGTTTTATCATAAATATTAAAACTGAAACAATAATTTAAATTAAATGATATGCAATGCCTACAGAATCTATGATTTTGTGGGCATGCCAATTACCTATTCTATTATCTAAAAACTCATCAGCAATAAAATTTTTAAGGTGCACTTCTAAGTTTGATAACTCGATGAGCTTCATACAATTTAGCTTTTAACTTTATACTTTCCATTTTATGTTGCTCTTCTTGTTTCAAAAACTTCCTGTTAGCAATAATCCAAAAAAATTTCAAAGTATTTAACCTGTCCTTCTTCTCCTTCAAATCCTGCCAACATTTTATCCAAGTTAATAACTCATTCCTTAAGTTCTGCACTTCATCCTTCAATACAATGGAATTTGATTCAGCATTTTTTAGTTTTCCTTTTAGTTGTTCAATTTGTTGTTTTAATTTTATAGTTTTCATGGTACTCCTTAGTATCTATTGTGATGAAGAATCGTTATCCAAGGCAGATCCCATTTTGATTTATGTATCATTTGGTAGAATCGGTGAATGATTTTCATTACAATCATTATTCAAAGATACAATAGGATTATCCATTTTTTCTTCATGCTCCTATGAAGATACTTATACTGAACCATAATCCTCTTCCTCACTTAAAATTTCGATAAATGGAAAATCTTGGGCATGAACTGGTGCTTTTGAAGTGGAATATTTCATGCTTCTAGTAATTCTGCATAAATCCATCCCTGTAATGGGGAATTCTGATAAATTCGATTCACCATCCAATTTTACCTTTCCTTTGTTTAATCATTTCAATTTTTCCCTTGCATTCGAACATACAGTATGAATATCCTAGTATAAAGCCGAGACTACAGGGGTTTCAAAATTTAAAGGAAGGGTTTCGACTGTAGTTGTATGCCCTGGACTATCCTCTATCGGCATTCCCAATTTAGATGTTTCAACATCTTTTGACTTAGAAATGGCTTTAGTTTGAGGAAAACGTTTACATTTTCTATGGGTTTTTGGACGTAGAGTAGGCCAATACTAGGTTAATATAAAACCATTTGCGTTCAAAAATTCATCCCAAGATCTACCAATGCAATTTAACTGGTACTGAAGTAAAATCTTAAGAAGACCATGATGAAATAGAATTTGTTCTATATCTCCAATAATGGTCTGTACAGTATGTTCCATTTTCCTAAGACTCTGAAGCAGAAAGAAAGGAAAATTTATTTTGTTACCTTTCAAGGGCATCAACAATCATAAATGATAGTAATGTATATGAGAGTAGCGGCCATCGCAGGTAACATACCTGATTAAAATCTCAAAACGGGCTTTCCATTGTGGTTTTAGAAATTTAACAGAAATGCCTCTTCCAAGATCTGAACCCTCTAGTAATGGTAACAGAAACATTTCACACTTCTTCTTATTGACCTTTGAACCAACACTCACCAACTTGAGGAAGCTTAGTAGCTTTAGTAATCATATCCTCATTCAAAACCAGCTAAAAATATCCAATTTGAGCTACATCATCCTTTAGTGACAAAGTGAATTGTCTGGTTATTTCTACATGATGACCGCTAAAACCTTTAAAAAACAAACCCCAACCTATCTTCTCAAACAATGCGGCTACTTCTGGGTTTGATTCAACCAACTCAGAGCTTGAAATCTCAAAGCAATTAAGAGGTGCCATTTCCACTCTGTAAATATTTCGATTAGGGTTCAGGATGAAGGGATGTGTGAATACAGATGGTATTGGAATCCATGTGAATGGCATAGTGTAAAATATCACATCATACCCCAATTCATCTAAAATGAGAACTGAAACCCTAAATCTAATTTTAGTAACCATAGTTTCAAAATAATGGAAACTAATTCCAAAATTATGTTTCTTCAAAAAATGAGACCACCAAGCTAACCAAATCATTATGCAATTCTTTTCTGCAACCATTACCTGATTTCAGGATTTTTTTTCCCAACGAAATGAATTCAAGGTTAAAATCATAAAAATTAAGATTTGAAAATGATAACCCTGTATGTGTTTGATTTGAAAAGATTTGTGAGAATCAATCTGAAATGAAAAAATTAACACACTACCTTACATGTGTCTGATTATGAGATTTCGAATTTAATCCCAATGCTAGAATGATGACCAAATAATCGACAGAAATGACCATATGATAAATAATGATTTTGCATTGAAGTTCTTGTCAATTTGTAGTGTAAAAATTAATAATTGTAAGGATATATAAGTTCATGTCATAGCCACTCCCTTCCAGCTCTTAACCTTTTCTATTATAAGTCTAATACATGGAGGTTAGATGTAACATCAATCTAAGCAATAGGAAACCACATGCTTAAAAATGATTACGGTGTATCAACGATATCATCAATAATAACAAGTAAATCTTTCCAATATAAGCCCATCAATAATATTAACTTGGAATATCAATTTGATGATCATTAGAATTAACACAAGGAATTCATAAACCATATAAATGTTGATTAGAAAACATCATACCAAACCAACCCTTTAGATTAGAATCAATTTCGATTTATCATTAAAAGCATAATATAAAGGATTTTAATCAAAATTTGAAAAATAAAAATAAAGGCAAGATCTTTCTATTATAAGTATATATAAGGAAAATTTTATTTATTTACACATTATATAAGACATCAGGTATAGGAGTTTGTAATGATAAAAAATGTTCAACAAACATACAAAGGTTTTGATATAATAAAAATTAGCCAACCTTAACATATATGTTTGAACATTAATGTTTGATAAATAACACTATGTCAAATATTTGAAGCCAACTATTTAAAAGAAATTTTAATAAATACAAGGGTTATGAATCACTTAAGCTAATTCTTTTTTACCAAATAGTGTAAAGCAGTAATCCATTTATATTGATAATATATGATCATGGAATAATGAGAATGAATATAACAACTGCAAAAAATGAAAGAGCTAGCTTAATTCAAAATGTTTCCTAAACTACCATCTTGACCTATAAATCTTCCTTTATTGAGAGTACCTTCAGAATCAAAGATTCTAAAGGCACTCTTTAATAATAAATTAAAGAAAAAATCTGATCAATTTATTTTATACTATAGCAATAAAATTGAGAAGAGTTGTTACTTGCCAACAAATGGCAACGACCTGGGTGAACTAGTTATCTCTGCTCATATAATTTTCAAATGATAGTATAAACAAAATATTAAAATTTATTTAAAACAATAAAAAATTCTCAGTCTAGTAAAAACCATTATCTGATTTATATTCGCAAGTATAATTCAGAAATATCTCATCTCCATAAATAAAAGTTTTGTTAAAGATAAACTTAAAAAATATCCTAATCAAAACAAAGTACTTATAGTAAAGATAATCTACACCATCAGTATAAGATATAGAAATCTACTTCACTGATAAATTTCTAGGATCTGTTCCATGAATATAATAACTTTTCTTTTTATTATTATTATTATTTTATATTATTATCGAAACAATTATTTTGACTGAAGACTACTATCTAGGCATGATAACCTGATATGATAGTATCATTCATGAGAAATGCCTAGAATAAGCAAGCCGGCTCATGATGAGACCTCTTGTCTCTTGATCTTTTAACTAGAGCCATCATCCTGATGATCAGAAATGAAGTTATACTAGATAGCATTAATGATCATGATTAGGCCGATTCATGATGAGACCTCCTATTCTTCAATCAAAGTTATGTTTCACTTTATTGAGTTTGAAATTTTACATTTTATAAAATAAGAGATCATTACCTAGCATGGTAACCAAATGGTAATGTCAATCACTAATATCACCAGAAAATGAATCAGTTGGCTCGTGATGAGACCCCCTATCTCTTGACCTTACGACGAAGAGCCATTATCAGTTTCCTAATAATGTCATGCCAATGATATTTATGATCCTGATCGGATCGGATTATTACAAAGACCTTCCGTCTCTCATTTTAAATTTTAGAATTTTATTGAATGGAATAGATCTAAAAAATTTCCAGCTTGTAAAAAACTTTAAAAGAAATGACTGATGATAGAGATTGATAAAGATTTTTTGAAAGTACAATTTTTGAAAAAGACATTAATCAGTCATCTTAACTATTAAAAGAAAAAAGGGAAAATGAGGGATAATCTGAAGAATATTTACAAATAATTATAGGTTCTTAATAGACTTAAGAAACTCTGATCATTCTAAACCAATTTTTAAAAGACTTAGTCTAATACCATAATTGTAAACTAATGAACAAACTGAGTTTAAACCATACGACTTATTTATTTACACTTGTCCTCTCAACAACATATGTACATTAGTGACTAATTATCTTGAAACATATACACAAAGATTCAACAAAAATAAAAAATAAGTTTTAAGAATATTTACATGGGTCAAATGGCATTCGAATGTACATAAGAATCATGAATTTATCATAATTCTGTTTGATAAAAGATTGTACAAAATATCAACAATTTTGTAAAATTTTATAATAATAATATATACAGGAAGTTCTTAACATTTAAATAAAATTATTTACAGACAGAAACTGATTTAAAAATAAAACAATAAAAACTGTACAATAAACAAGCTCAAATACAAAATTATATACAAATGTATGGTCTAAAAAAGTCAGCGAGAATATTTTTTAAGATTAGTCCATTTACCGGAAATGTTTTGAACTGACCTTCTAGGGTTTGCAACCGAAAAGTTCTTGGACCTATCTTTTCAGCAATGACAAATGGGCCTAACCAAATTTTTTGAAACTTGTTATGATCTCCTTTCTCCTCATGGACTTTGTCCCATTTTAACACCAAATCTCCCACCTAGAATTCTCGGTTGGAACTTTAGGATTGATCAAGCCAGGACTTAACAATTTGTTGATGTTTTGTAAAATGTTGTTTTGACCAGTCTCTTTCTTCCTCAAGTTTTAATAAAGTGTTAATCCTTTTCTCCATTGTTGGACAATCTTCATCTTGAACAGATTGGGCTAACTGTAATGAAGGTAAAAATAATTTGGTGGTAAAATAGCCTCAGTTCCATAAACCAGGAAGAAAGATGAGTTACCTATTGTAGCTTTAGGAGTTACTTTTTCTGCCCAAAGGGCATTAAACAACTCTATATTCCAATCACGATGATGAGTTGAAATAGTTCTTTTGAGAATTTTCAACAAATTTTTATTTGTTGATTCAGCTAAACCATTTCCATGAGGATGATAATTAGCTGAATATCTAACCCTTATACCCTTCTCTAAGGAAAATTGAGTTAACTCAACTGATGAAAAATATGAGGCATTATCAAAGACAAGGGAATATGGAACACCAAATCTCGTTATGATAAAAGATTATAAAAACAAGATAACCTGATTGGTGTTTACAGCCCTTAAAGGTGCAGCCTCTGCCCATCGAGTAAAATAATCAATTGCAGTTATAATGTCTTTGTGTTGCATAGAAGAGGGAGGGTTTATTGGTCCTACTATATCAATACCCCATTGTTGAAATGGCCTTTCTATTGAAATAGGTTGTAAAGGAAAAGTAGGCTTATTAACTCTACCTGCAGTAAGTTGACATTCCTGAAATTTCCTGACAAAAGCATAAGAATCTCAAAATAAAGTAGGAGAATAATAGCTAGCCCTAATAATCTTATGTGTCATAGTTTCTCCACAAAAATGACCACCTGCTGGTCCAAAATGTAATTCTTTTAAAATCACTTATGTTTCATCTTTGTCTAGACATCAAAGTAAAACACCGTTTGAATTTCTCCTAAAAGGAATATTATCAATTAGTAAATAAGGAGCATATTTTAGTCTAAGTGCTCTCCTTTTCCTTGGTTCAAGGTAATCAGGAGTAGCTCATGTTTCTAGAAGTGTCCTTAAATCTGTATACCAAGAATCTCGTGGTGGAGGATAAAAGTAAATTTCCCGAGTTAGTAAGACTTCATCAATAACAACTTCGAAACTATTATTAGGCAGATGAGCTGCTTCAGCAACAAGTTTACATAATCCTTGAGCATTGACTACCATTGAAGGTTTAATTTCCAAGTCATACTCTTGAAGATCTATCATCCATGGTGCTCTTTTTTCACCCAAATCTTTATGTAGTAACAAATTTCTGACTGAAGGGTAAGGAACTATCACTTTCGTTCTGGATTTCAATAAATATGGACAAAAGTGTTTAATAGCTTTGAAAACAGCAAAATCTTGCTTATCAACCTCATGGTAATTAAGTTCAGCACCTTTAAAATTTCAGCTCATAAAATAAATTGGCACTTCAATATTTTGCTAATTTAGCTGAGTTAAAACTGTTGCATATGATATGTCAGAAGCGAAAGTATACCATATGAAATCTTTGTTAAAATTTGGGCTCAAAAGACTAGGAGATTCTGAAATGGCTTCTAAAATTATTTGAAAAGATTCTTTTTCAGTTTGTCCCCAATTAAAAATAGCATCCTTCTTAATCATTTTTTGTAAAGGAGGGACGATCTCAAAAAAACTGGGGATAAATATCCTGACAAAGTTTATTTTACCAAGAAATGATTGCATTGTGTTTTTGCTAGAAGGGTAAGTTATTTTTGAGATAGCTTGGGTTCGTTCAGGATCAATCATGATCCCATGTTTTGAAACCACACATCCTAATCAAATACCTTCTGAAACAGCAAATATTGTTTTCTTTGGATTTAAGGACACTCCGAATTTCATACAATGTTCAAATACTTTTCCAAGATTATTAATGTGATCATGTCGACATTTAGAAAACACAGTAACATCATCTAAATAGACAACTAATAAATGATTAATTAACCCTCTAAAAGTAATATCCATTGCCCTTTGAAAAGTTGCCCCAGCATTGATTAAACCAAAGGGCATATTTTTTTAAGCGTATGTTCCCCATGGAGTTCTAAAAGCTATTTTCAGTTGATCATCTGGGGACACCAATATTTGGTTGTATCCTGAGAAACCATCAAGAAGTGACAGTATCTCAGACCCAGAAACTTTCTGAAGGATTTGTTCCATGGGAGGAACTGGGTAATTATCTTTTTCAGAAGACTTATTAAGGTTTCTAAAATCAACACATAGTCGAATATCATTGTTTTTCTTTCTAACTAAAACCAATTTAGCTACCCACTGAGTATACCGAATAGGAAAAATAATCCTGGCAGCTAATAGTTTATTTAGTTCCTTCTTAATTGTTGGCTCTAGTGACGGATGATATTTCCTAAGTTTCTGTTGGAAAGGTTTTGATTCTTGTTTTATTGGAATAATGTGTTGCATGACTTGCGGATTGAAATTTTTCAAATTATCATATATCCATGCAAATACATCCTTTAATTCTTTGAATAATTTTATGAATACTGATTTTTCTATAGGAGTACATCTATTCCTAGATTTACAGTTTGAGGACTCAATTCTGTTCCTAAATTTATAGTTTCATATTTCATTTGTGAGCTATTGGTTTTACAATTAGGAACAAACCTAAATTTATCTCGAAGATCAAAAAAAATTCTAATCTCAAAACTGAGTTAGGAATCAGTTTCACCCTCTCAAAAACTTTTTTAACTAAACAAAAATAATTTATTACCAAAAAATCCCGCACATTTTCGTCATGTGTAACTTCATCAATGACTGAATCTTTAAAAGTATCATCATTTGTTAGGAAATTTAGCACCTGCACATCATTATCAAAAACATGCCAGTTAAAGATATTATCTGGTATAGAAGGCTTAAAAATGAATTCAACTGAAAAGAAATCAAGTGTGAAATTTTCTGATGGAATTAGTTTTGATGCTACATTTACTAATAAATCTTCCTCTTGGTTCTAGAATCTTGGAACTGACATTATATTAAATGCATCAAAATGTGAAATGAGATTCCATACCTCTCGTTGATAATTCTGCAAATGTTCAAAAATTCAATGAATAGAGTTACAGACTTGCCTGACGATGATTCGGAATCTCCATATGCAACTAACACTTTAATATTCAAATCAATTGCTTTCTTCAGACCCTAAATTAAGGCCTCTTATTCCACAATAATGTTTGTACAATTAAATTCAAGCCTACATGCAATACATGTTTTATTTCCTTTAGGGTCAATTAACATGCAACCAACTCTTGCTCCTTCTTTATATTTTGACCCATCGAAATATAAAGTCCAAGTAGAACTATTAACAATTACTTTACTTTTGATAATATTTACAATATTATGATTAGCTACATCATTTATAATTTCCTTGAATGAAGAATCATGAGACATAGTTGTAACATTAAGAATTTCTTATTGTTGTTTATTGTCAAAGAAAATAGAATTTTCAGATTTAAAATTACCGAACCCAAGTTCATACATATAATTCCCCATTATGGAATTTGAAAATAAAACCGGTTCACTGGGATCATGTAATTTTGTCACAGTATGTTTCATATATCTTTCTTTGTTTATCTTAATTTGATTTGACTTTCCATTCTTAGGTAACCATAAAGTTGACCAGTCTATAGCAAAGAATCCATTTAATTGTTGAGACCAATCTCTACTCAAAAACAACCCATATGCATCAGGAATGTTTGCAACCACAATATCTATAATTTGAAAAACTAAAGGGTTACAAGCAATCCTTACTAGAACATCTTTCATCTCTCCTACTACCCTCAAATTTGTCCTATCCAATTGAGTAATATATGAATTTGATGGAACATACTTTCCATTTAACCTTTTGCACACAAAAAAAGGCATTACATTGGAAGATGCTCCAGAATCAATCATGCAATTGTGAACATTCCTATTAAAAATCTCGAAGGTAAGAAGGAATGGAGGAGTTGTTGATTTTGAATTTTTTTCCTATTAACGAAGCCTTATCAGCTACTGACTTTCCTTTATCAGTTGGTGTTAAATCATTACTAGAATTATTTGCAACTAGATTTTGCTTAGCATTAGGAATTATGGAACTCATGGCAAGATTTATAATAGGACTATTGGGAATTGGGTAAATTTGAAGAATATCATACATACTAATATTTGCACGTGTATTCTTTAAATCTTCAATTATATCATATTGTAAATCCAACTTTGGAGCATTTTGAATAGGCCGAGCAGTCCTTACAGGTTGAGTTTGTTTGACAGATTGAGCTTGTTTATTTGGTTGTGAATTATTGTTATTGTTACTTGGGGTATAATTTGATGATGCTTCAGGAGTATCTGCAAATGTTTTACTACAAGTATTATAGGCATGTTGTCCTGAAGGAGGACTTTTACCTTCATAATCTTTTACAAGATTGTCCCAAAAATGACTGTTAACTTGTTGAGGTTCTTCCAATTCTTCTTCATTTTCAGATTCCTCTTCCTCTTCATTTTCAGTAGTTTCTTGATTTGAGGGTGTTTCAGATAAATATAAGACTGCTCGAATAGTATTAAAAATTTCTTCATTTACTGCTATATCAGGCGGTGTACTCATTTTATTATTAGTGTTAGGATTCTATCTAAACTGATTTCTAAAATATCCTCTAGAAGAGGAAGCTTCAGAATTAGTTTTTTTTAATCCTACAACTTCATTAGTTAATGCTCGAATAGCATTTTGTAGCTGTTCTACATTAAATTCCTTATCCTTTTCCAAATTAGGTCTTTCAATCTTCCTATGAGGAAAATTATCAGCTTTTCCACTTCTATCTGGTTCATAGGACATAGAATCCTTCTCAACTTTAATGGCTTCTACAAAAGTTTCCACAAGAGTTTCTTTACAAGCTCTCTTAACAAATATCCCAGGATATTTTGGTAAGGCTGAAGTATAATTTTCTATGATTATATCCTCGGGTGGTTGAGAAGCATCAAGAATTTTATTTTTTAATGTAAGAAATCTCTGATTAAAATATTTAATTCTTTCTTTAGATTCCATTTTTAGTATGAGATAACTCAAGAGATAAAAGAGCAGGTGTTTTATCCTCTCCAAATTTATCTAAGAAATCTTTATTGAATTCATCCCAATTTGTGATTGATCCTTGGACTAACGAAAAGTACCAAGTAGATTCTTTCCCTTCAAAAGTTAAAGGGAACAACCGACAAACCACGTCTTCATGCTGAATGTTCAAGGTTTGAACAGCTAACATGAATTTATCTACATGCACCTCTGTAGGCTCTTTGTTATCTGGATTAAACTTCTAAAGAAGTTTATCTGAATGTTTGGGCAGAGGATGTTGTATACCAGGCACCGCTACAACAACTGTTATCAACCAAGGAAGTTGTGGATTAGGTGGAGGATTACCTCCTCCTCCTACAAGTATGTTTACAGCCATAGGAATTCCTTCAGAATCTGAAGAAACCCTGAATTAGTTGACCTTGGACTATTAGGTGGTGATTTTGGAGGAGAGGGTGGTTGATCAAAACTACCTACAGAAGTCAATCTTCTAGAAGTATTTGTTCTAGTAGTTTCTCTATGATGACTTCTAACTTTATAACTTGGAGTGCTATCGGCTTCTACTGAATCTTGAGTAACTATATTCAATTGAGGATTACGTCTTTGTTGTCTAAGGAGACCATACTCTATTGGAGTTAAACCAAGTTGATGAGCATATGATCTCGTAAGAATATGATGTGATTCTTCTAAAGTTTGAGTACTCTATTCAAGAGTGAATGGAGATGTAATGTGATCATGCTCAAGGATGCTCCTCACAATTTCTCTCAATGGTGATCTACTAACTTTAGATTGTAACAGGGGTTGTTGACTGGTTGAAATTTTATCATTAGTTTTACCTGCCATTAATTGTTAACAGGCCCTCCTTCTAGCACCATTTGTTGGCCATATTTTTTGACTTGGCCAACTTAAGGAGATTAAGCCCACACAAGTTGCTTAAAGAAGCTTCCGGTGTGTTTGAAATGGAAAAATCTCGCAGGTTATGGTCCCACTACCAACTGAATTTATCCTCTTAAGGAGAACTTAAAAATTCAGTAAAAATTTATCCTAATTCTATTACTTCTTAAAATGAACTCTAGAGTTAGTTTCCTAAGTCTAAGTTACCCTAAAATGCTTTCTCAAGGAAAGTATTTAGTTTTAGGGTTTTGTTTTAAATATTTTAACTAAAAAAAAAAACTATTTTAAATTTTATCAAACTAATCTAATTCTATTAAATAGCTATTAAAATAAGCTAAACTAAGAAATAAAAAATCAACTAGCTATCTTATCTCAGCTGAGAGCAACTTGGAAAATTAAATCAAGTATTAATTAATGATATAAATTAACAAAGAGGTAAGTAATAATAATTTGAATGAAAATATTTAAATTATTATCCTAAAATCCCTTTGTTGAATATGCACAACAACGGAACAAAAATAGAGAACTACTATAATTTATTATGTGATGCTCTCTTAATCAATAACTAATATTCGATACCGAATATTTGAATAACAGGATTTTACTCATTCATGAAAACATTGTAGAAAATACGAATGAAATCAAGAATAAATATGAAATATATATTACCAAATCTCAATTATCAATACAAATATAAATTAACCAAACTCAGTAATATTATGAATCAAACATCAATATTGTGGAAACAAAGTATAATTTCAGGTGATAAATACAATCATATCACAGTGCAATTGCATAAAGATATATGGTGAGAAAACAGTAGATCGAAATGTATATATTAAGTTTTCAAAATAGTAACAAGTAGTGGTACCAGTTTGAGAACCCTAGTCACAATTCTCCATGAAGGTAAAACTTCAGTAAAGAAATTAAAACGAGACACTGTAATGATATTTATGATAAGTCTTTTTCTTCAATACTCTATCGACCCTTCTATAATTAGTCTTTCATAGTTTTATAAGAAGGACCAATAACTGCCTCCTATTTCTATGTAACTCTAATTAAAAACAAACTATTGAGCCTAAATCATCAAACATCTAGAATCTAGGACATTAATTATCATCCTCTTCACTAGTGCACCTGGCATCTAAACTGTCAAATTGATAACTTCTTTCTCATCTACAAATGTTGACTTGTCCATATAGCATTTGTTGCTTGAAATCTGGCATCTAGATTTTTCAAACTTTAACCGACTTCATCATTTGATGGAAAAATAAACGAAAAGAACACCATCAAAATCAAGGATCCATATGACACCTACAAAATCAATTAACCATGCATGAGTTTTATCATAAATATCAAAATTGAAATAAAAATTTAAATTAAATGATATGCAATGCCTACAGAATCTATGATTATGTGGGCATGCCAATTACCTATTCTATTATCTAAAAACTCATCAGTAATAAAAATTTTAAGGTGCACTTCTGAGTTTGATAACTCAACGAGCTTCAGACAATTTATCCTTTAACTTTATACTTTCCATTTTATGTTGCTCTTCTTGTTTCAAAAACTTCCTGTTAGCAATAATCCAGGATTTTTTCAAAGTTTTTAACCTATCCTTCTTCTCCTTCAAATCCTGCCAACATTTTATCCAAGTTAATAACTCATTCCTTAAGTTCTACACTTCATCCTTCAATACAATGGAATTTGATTCAACCTTTTTCAGTTTTCCTTTTAGTTGTTCAATTTGCTATTTTAATTTTATAGTTTTCATGGTACTCCTCAATGTCTGCTCTGATGAAGAATTGTTATCCAAGGCAGATCCTATTTTGATTTTTTTATCATTTGGCAGATCCGATGATTGATTTTCATTACAATCATTATTCAAAGATACAACAGGATTATCCATTTTTTATTTATGCTCCTATGATGATACTTCTACTGAACCATAATCCTCTTCCTCACTTAAAATTTTGATAAATGGCAAATCTTGGGCATGAACTGGTGCTTTTGAAGTGGAATATTTCATGCTTCTAGTAATTCTGTGTAAACCCACCCCTGTAATGGGGAATTATGATAAATTCGATTCACCATCGAATTTTACCTTTCCTTTGTTTAACAATTTCAATTTTTCCCTTGCATTCGAAGATATAGTATGAATATCCTAGTATAAAGCCAAGACTACATGGGTTTCAAAATTTAAAGGAAGGGTTTCTATTGTAGCTGTATGCCCTGGACTATCCTCTATCGACATTCTCAATTTAGATGTTTCAAAATATTTTGACTTAGAAATGGCTTTAGTTTGAGTAAAGTGTTTATGTTTTCTGCAGGTTTTTGGATGCAGAGTAGGCCAATACTGGGTTAATCCAAAACTATTTGCATTCAAAAATTCATCCCATGAACTACCAAGGCAATTTAACTGGTACTGAAGTAAAATCTTAAGAAGACCATGATGAAATAGACTTTGTTCTATATCTCCAATAATGGTTTGTACAGTATGTGCCCTTTTCCTAAGACTGTGAAGCAGAAAAAAAGGAAAATTGATTTTGTTACCTTTCAAGGCCATCAACAACCATAAATGATAGTAAAGTATATGAGAGTAGCCTCCATCGTAGGTAACATACTTGATTAAAATCTCAAAATAGGATTTCCATTGTGGTTTTAGAAATTTAACAGAAATGCCTCTTCCAAGATCTGAACCCTCTACTAATGGTAAGAGAAACATTTCACACTTCTTCTTATTGACCTTCTGACCTTTGAACCAATTCTCACCAACTTGAGGAATCTTAGTAGCTTTAGCAATCATATCCTCATTCAAAACCAGCTGAAAATATTCAATTTGAGCTACATCATCCTTCAGTGACAAAGAAAATTGTCTGGTTATTTCTACATGATGACCGCTAAAACCTTTAAAAACCGAACCCCAGCCTATCTTCTCAAACAATGTGGCTGCTTCTAGGTTTGATTCAACCAACTCGGGGCCTAAAATCTCAAAGCAATTAAGAGATGCCATTTCCACTCTGCAAAGATTTCGGTTAGGGTTTTGGATGAAGGGATGCGTGAATACAGATGGTATTGGAATACATGTGAATGGCATAGTGTAAAATATCACATCATAGCCCAATTCATTAGAAACGAGAACTGAAACCCTAAATATAATTTTAGTAACCATAGTTTCAAAATAATGGAAACTAGTTCCGAAATTCTGTTTCTTTGAAAAACGAGACCACCAAGCTAACCAAATCATTATGCAATGCTTTTCTGCAACCATTACCTGATTTTAGGATTTGTTTTCCCAACAAAATGAATTCAAGGTTAAAATCATAAAAATTAAGATTTGAAAATGATAACCCTGTACGTGTTTGATTTTCAAAGATTTGTGAGAATCAATCTGAAATAACAAAATTAACACACTACCTTACATGTGTCTAATTATGAGATTTTGAATTTAATCCCAATGCTAGAATGATGACCAAAAAAATCGACAGAAATCACCATATGATAAATAATGATTTTGCATTGAAGTTCTTGTTAATTCGTGGTGTAAAAATTAATAGGTGTAAGGATGTATAAGTTCATGTCATATTCATTCCCTTCAAGATCTTAACCTTTGCTATGATAAGTCTAATATGTGGAGGTTAGATGTAACATCAATCTAAGCAATAGGAAACCACATGCTTAAAAATGATTATGGTGTATCAACGATATCATCAATAATAACAACAAGTAAATCTTTCCAATATAAGTCCATCAATAATATTAACTTGGAATATCAATTTGATGATCATTAGAGTTAACACAAGGAATTCATAAACCATATAAATGTTGATTAGAAAACATCATACCAAACCAACCCTTTAGATCAGAATCAATTTCGATTTATCATTAAAAGCATAATATAAAGGATTTTAATCAAAATTTGAAAAATAAAAATAAAGACAAGATCTTTCTATTATAAGTATATATACGGAAAATTTTATTTATTTACACATTATATAAGACATAAGTTATAGGAGTTTGTAATGATAAAAAATGTTCAACAAACATATAAAGGTTTTGATATAATAAAAATTAGCCAACCTTAACATATATGTTTTAACATTAATGTTTGATAAATAACACTATTTCAAATATTTGAAGCCAACTATTTAAAAGAAATTTTAATAAATACAAGGGTTGTGAATCACTTAAGCTAATTCTTTTTTTACCAAATAGTGTAAAGCAACAATCCATTTATATTGATAATATATGATCATGGAATAATGAGAATGAATATAACAACTGCAAAAAATGAAAGAACTAGCTTAATTCAAAGTGTTTCCTAAACTACCATCTTGTCCTCTAACTCTTCCTTTATTGAGAGTACCTTCAGAATCAAAGATTCTCAAGGCACTCTTTAATAATAAATTAAAGAAAAAATATGATCAATTTATTTTGTAATATAGCAATAAAATTGAGAAGAGTTGTTGCTTGCCAACTGACCATGAAATACTTTTTAAAATAAATTTGACCCAGCAACAACTGGGGTAAACAAATTTAATACAACTTTACCAACTACAACTGGAAGGGGAAACAACCCCTAGGATTCATCAGCTATAACTGACAAGCTGCTACAATAGCTTAACTAACAATATTGTGAGCCCTAGCACCACCTTACCACCCTAAAGAAAAAGAGGGCTGAACCTATGGACTTGTTAAAAAACAAATCATTGAGCCTCTTGCTGATAATATCTACTCTCTAATTACTTTCAAGTCATCACTGTATTTTGATAATTCATTTCCATTCCATACACTTCTCATGTACATCATTGTACACCTCATCACACACAATTACTAAACAAGTAATTATGCTCTGCTTTCACTAAACATAAGGCATGCATCATCATCATTATAGGGTATGCATCCTGATCATCAAATACACATCATCATCATATAATTTTTCACCATGCATCATCAACATAAATTATACATCATAGTGCATATGAGAGTATCATCACACTATGGTATGCATGTCCATCATATTCTATAGGAGTGCATCAACTTCATAGAGTGTACATCATTATTACATCCATTATCATCATAAAGTGTATCTAATCATAGCATAAATGTTATATGCAACATTATCATCATAGCCTCCATAATGACTTCAAATATATATACCAATATAGAGGCTCACATACTAATATCAAAGATGAACTCTATCCATGAGAGACATGTTCCATCAGAAGAGAAACTGAGAAAGAAACATACCTTTTTGAAGATCAAAATACAAAGAAATAATAGGAAAATAAAAATTTACTCTATATCATGTAACCACATATCCCTCGTAACAATCTTTCCAATAATCCAAGTAATTTGTAATTCTGATTCCGTATGAGAAAGTTATGTCAGTTTTACTGAAGATGCCCAAAAAATTATCCTCCACAAAGTTTTGCACTTTTCTCCAAGAGTTGAAAAATATCAAAGAGAGACTTGATTGATGAGCAAATGCAATTTTTTATGCTATATTTATATAGGTTGTGGAGGAAAGTTACTACCTCAAACTGGGATGACATGCAAATCAAAATTATAAACAATTAAATTCTCTTTTGTCTGGTCGGCTGACACAAAAAGGTGGGGTACACCAACTTCAAAAATTCATATCTCTTCAACTATAAGGATTTAGAAGGTGCTCCACATGTTAATAGAAATTTATTGATTAGGAATATCTATCTATGATGGTTTTATTTTCAAATTCTTGATACAAAGCCCTTAAATTCTTCATTTTTTTCAGGACTTCAAAGATTCCACACATAAAGGTGTTAAAGACCATGTTACCTTATGCATAAGTTCCAAGGTCAAAGTATTCAATGGGCATCATCAAAGGCATGAGGGATTAAATGCTATTCACATCCACATACTTAACATCAACAAGTATGAGGTATCCACCATATACTTATCATAGCAAGGGTATCAAGGACCCCAAAACCACCAAGGAGTGGGGGTGCCTAGACTTCTCCTAGGGTACCATGACCTCATTAAAAACAAAAATGACCACATAATGAGTCATTTATACTCTTTCAAGTTCTACACTTCTTCAAATCACCAAGGACTCTTTCTAGGGTACTTGGGAATAGGTTGTGGCATTGGGGAATCCAAAGAAACAATTGGGGATCCATAGAAACAACTTAGGGGAACTTAAATGCTCTAAAGGGTGTACAGGGATTTTGGCATTGTCCCAAGGGCTCCAAGGGATTCAGAATTGGTCTTGGGAAATGTCAAAAGGTATCCTTTGACATTTATGGAATTATAACCTTGAATGGATCCTCAAGGGGCACCAAGACACATCGACACACACCTATTGGCATCAATGAAAATTTAGTCAACAATATCCCCCTTTGTCATTGATGAAAACTTCAAATCTCCCCCTTATAAATGGATTCCTTTGTTCACAAATCCCCCCCTTTGAGTATCCTTCCTTTACCATCCTTGTTCAACTTTTTTCTCCCCCTTTGGTAGCAATGGAAAAGGGTACTCCTTGTGGTATTACTGTTCCCCCTGTCAGGATGATGTGTTGTTGAAGATGAATCAATTCAATTAGGAGCTAGTATGACTCTCAATTTTTCTCGGAGGTACTAAAAATTCTCTCTTGGGAGAGGCTTCATAAATATGTCTACAATCTATTCTTTTGTTCCAATATATTCCAACTTGATAATCTTTTAGGTGACTTGTTCCCAAAGAATGTGAAACTTGATAGGAATGTGCTTGGTCTTGGAGTGCATGACTGCATTATTGGAGATACTAATGGCACTCGTATTGTCACGTAGAATTGGAATTGGCTCATCACATGTCACATTTATTTCTTGTAGGGTTTGTTTCATCCAAAGAATCTGAGCACAACAAGTTTTTTCTGCTATATATTCTGCTTTGGCGGTTGATATGGACACTGAAGACTACTTTTTGCTCGATTAAGATACTAGACAATTTCCTAGAAAGAATTTTGTTCCACTAGTGCTTCTTATGTCATTAACACATCTTGCCCAATATGTGTCTGAAAAAGCTATAAATGTTAGATCATTTCCTTTTGGATACCAAAGCCCAAATTCCATAGTCCCTTTGAGATATCTGAAGATCCTTTTAACTACTATAATGTGGGTTTCCTTTGGAGAATCTTGGAATCTTGCAATTGTTATATTTTTATCATTCAAGCTAGAATTATGATATTAGGATCTTTAACTAAGAGAATAACATGCATAGCAATAAACACAAGAGACAAGAGACACAAAGAATTTTCCTCGGGGAAACCATAAAGGAGAAAACCCCGCAACTTCCTGTGAGGACCCTGCAGCAAATAATTAATCAAAATACAAGATATAGCAGCAGAACTCAAAATCACTTTTATATTAATCACAGGCCACTTCGAGGGGGCAACCTCCTTTGAGCAGGCTCAATACAAAATAACTTCATGGTGCCTTCCTTGGCCTCAACACACACTTATATATTAAAAACAGGCGCCAATACTATGGGTCAAAACCATGGGCCAATATAAACTATGGACCAAAACCATGCACCAATACTATGGGTCAAAACCGTGGGCCAATATAAACTATGGATCAACAAATACTATAGGTGGCTTACAAAGCATATGCGCCCAACAACAATAACACAAACTATGGATAAACAATTACTATGGGACGACTTACAAAGCATATGCGTTCAACAACACTATACTAACACGGTAAAGAGAAGGATTGACATGGGTTCCTAACATCCCCTCCCCCTTAGAAAAAGCTTTGTCCTCAAAGCTTTAGATGTGTAAATTGTCGTTAAATCTAAAGGAGTGGTTCCCACGTAGCATCCTCGGGCTACATTCCGTGCCATTGAATTAAGACCTCTGTGATAGAGTGAGAGCGAAGCTGACGAGTGCGCTTATTAAGGACAGCCTCTGGCTCCAAAAAGGTGGATCCTTCATTATCCAGTTCTAGTAAAATAGTTTGGCCTTTGATATTGGTGCCAGGAACTTTCTTCAGACAAGAGACATGAAATACTAGATGAATGCGGGAAGAAGGCGAAAGTTCCAATTTATAAGCAACAGACCCAATCTTCTGAAGAATCCTATATAGCCGATAGAACTTTAGATCGAGCTAATGAAGCCCTTTGATTTTTAGTGAGGATTTCTTGTAAGGTTGGAGATGAATAAAAACCATATCACCGTCTTCAAAAGTGCGCTCAGAACGGAGCTGATCAGCTTGTTGCTTCATGCGATTTCTTACCATGTGAAGATTTTCGCACAAAATGCGAAGAACCTCATCGCGGTTTCGAAGGACCGCTTCAACTCCCTGAACTGGAGAACTGCTGGGGGTGTAAGGAAGAAGAATTGGCAGTGCCTGACCATAAACTGCTTCATATGGAGTCATTTTAGAGGCAGTGTGGTAAGAGGTATTGTACCACCATTCAGCGAGAGGGAGCCACTTTGCCCACTGATGTTGTTGCTCAGAGGAGAAGCAATGAAGAAAAGTTTCCAAGTAGTTATTGATAGTTTCAGTCTGACCATCCGTTTGTGGGTGATAACCTGAACTCATCTGCAGTTTGGTGCTAGTGTGGTGAAAGAGTACTGTCCAAAAATGACTGGTGAAAGTCGCATCACGATCCAAGACAATGGAAGAAGGCATTCCATGAAGACGAAAGATCTGGGCCAGGAAAATTTGAGCAACGGAGGAGGCTGTATAGGGATGGATGAGAGCACAAAAATGATTATATTTGGAGAGGCGATCAACCACAACCAAAATCACAGTCTTCCCTCCAGATTTAGGGATACCTTCAATGAAATCCATAGAAATATCTGTCCATATCCGAGTAGGTATGGGAAAGGGTCCGAGCAATCCCGGAAGGGGTGTTGTTTCACCCTTATTGCGCTGGCAGGTATCACATTCAACCACCATCTGTTGAATTGTCCTTTTCATGCCCTGCCAAAAGAAGTTGCGCCGTGCCCATTCATACATTTTGAGAAAACTAGAGTGCTCAGCTGACGGAGAAGCATGGAGTTCATAGAAGAGAGCTTGTTGAAGAGCTGTGTTCTGGGGAAGCATCAGATGACCCTTGTATCTCAGTGAAGCACCATCCCAAGAGTAATGTGGGACAGCAGAAGGGTTGTTGTCCAAGCGTTGGATGATTTGAGATAATGAATAGTCATTGACATAACCCTGTTGAACCGATTGCAACCAATTTGGAACAGGAATAGAAATAGTGGACAGAGAACCTTGGTCATCAAATGTGTGAGAAAGGGCATCCGCCACAATATTGTCCTTACCCTTCTTATAAGTGATCTCATAGTCATAACCCATGAGGTTGCTAACCCATTTCTGTTGTGCTGGGGAGGATACACACTGTTCTAGGAAATATTTCAGACTCTGGTGATCAGTCTTGATGCAGAAATGATTCCCTAAGAGGTAGGGTCGCCACTTTTGTACTGCATGCAAAATAGCCATCATTTCCTTCTCATATGTAGAGGCAGCTAAATTATTACCAGAAAGGGCTTTGTTGGTGAACGCAATGGGGTGTTCATCTTGAAGGAGAACAGCACCAAGTCCATTGCCGCAAGCATAATTCTCAATAGTGAAGGGCCTGATGTTGGGAGAAATGCTTCCAGGAAGGAGCTGAATACGATGGTCCTCTGGTCGTGAAGGTGGAAGTCCCACTGGTTCAGCAAAAACACCTGTATATCGATCCAGAATTTGTTGGAGATCCAAAGGAGTAGTGGGGGCTGCTGATGGTTGCATTTGAATGGAATGGAGCTGAGCGATAACACCATGGGAACTCTTCTTAAGGATTTTTTCCATGCGATGTGAATTGATGATGCTGAGAGACCCTGGTTGTAATCCTTTCAATGTGTGTTTGTGTCCATTGGGGGAGAACTGCATCCAAAGTTCAGCAAAATCCCATAATATGGGGCCAAGTGTGCGCAGCCATTGAGCGCCCAAAACCACATCACATCTTCCTAAGGTCAAGGCAAACATGTCAGAGCAGAGGTTATAATATCCCATAGAGATACGCACATTATGACACTTCCCTTTGCAAGGTAAGGTGCCCCCATTGGAAACCATGACTTCAAATTTGGAGCAAGGATGGATAAAATAATCAGCTTGTTTGGCGATCCGAGGGTCAATGAAATTATGAGTGCTACCAGAATCAATGAGTATTGTAAGAGGAAGCTTCTTGAAGTAACCACGTACCCACATTTTTTGGGGGGCCGTGACTCCAGCTAAAGCATGGAGGGATATCTTGGGCTGGTCGTCCTAAGATGGAGGGTCAGTAGGCGGCTCCTGAATGTCAACCGGAGCATCCATTATATCGGGAGCTTCTTCACCAATTTCAGAGGCAGGTGGAGAATCCACATCCAAGAGATAGAGATTTTGTTGAACACATTGATGTCCCCGATTGAATTTCTCATCACAATTATAACAAAGCCCTTTTTCTCTGCGTGCTTACATCTCTGTGTCAGACAAATTCTTGATTGGAGGTGAGCGAGGAGCTGGCAGAATGGGATGTCGTTAAGAACCCATATTTCGGAAGGGAACAAAAGAGGATGTGGAACGCTGTTGGGCTACCAGCTTGTCTTCTGCCAACTTAGCCAACCCCAGGGCTTCCATCATTGTGTTGGGACTGAACATTTTGACCTCAGAGCGAATTGCATCCCCTAGACCACTGATAAAACAACTCTGGTAGAAGTCATCAGGTAATCCTTTAGTGTGATTAGCTAGTTTCTCAAATTCAGTTTGATACTCTTTCATAGTGCTAATTTGGCGAAGTTTAGTGAGAGCTCCTGTGAAGTCATCAAAAGCACTAGGACCAAAGCATTACAAAAGGAGCTAGCAAAAATCAAGCCATTTTGGCTCTTCATGAGCCTTGATGTACCAACAATACCATTGAAGAGCTTCCTGTTCCAAATGAAAGGAGGCAAGTGGAACTTTGTTGACATCAAAAGTATTATGAAGACTGAAATACTATTCTGCATGATAGATCCATCCAGTCGGATAAGTACCATTGAAGCGAGGAAAATCTAGCTTCGGACCGCGAAAATTGCTGGAAGAAGAGAACCCATTGTCTGAGGAAGACTCGGACTGTCGTCTGGTGTTCATAGCTGAATGCTCAAGATGGAGACAGAGAAATTTTGCATCCAGTTCTTGGAGTTTGGCTTGGATGGCTGCAAGTGCTTCCTCCATGGTTTTTGCTCCTGTGCGGGTGGCAACAATAACCATGAGGTTTTTTTTTTTTCCGCCATGGGGGGGGAGTGGGTAGAAAAACAAAAACAGAAACTGTTTCAGTAGAGGAAAATCTGGATTTGGGAAAAAATCGCAAGGGTAATGTGGGTTTGAGTAAGTTTTGGATATTGTCGAAAGGACAGGGAAGCAAAAAATGGGGATTTTAGGAGCGGGGTGAAAGAATGAGAAAATTTGGTAGAGAGCGACAAAGAAGCAGAATGAGGAAAGGAATACGGTGGCAAAAGTTGAAGGCGTTTGGGTGAAAATCGAAGGATTTATGGCAAACCCTAAAAATAGACAAATGTGGGATTTCGGGTCTTGGGAAGTAGAATTTGGGATAGGGTTTTCAGGAATGAAATATGCAGAATGGAATTGCAGAGGTGTCAGTGAAGTTTCAGGGAAAACAGAGTTGAAACCAAGGAGATATGGCCGAAAACAGTTTTTTTTTTTTTTTTTTTACCCCAGAAGGGATCTGCAACGACGCGAAAGCGATCGAAAACAGTGGAATCTGCAACGGTGCGGAAGTGATCGGCAACAAATGGATCTGCAACGGCGCGGAACTAACCAGCAACAATTCTAGAGAGAGGAAATCTACGATTGTGCAACTGAAAATAGATATGGACCCCAGGTGTGTGCGGCTTCCTATCAGTTCAAGGGATTCACTCAGCCACCAATGCTGTCTGACGGCTTGCATATTGGGGCAGTACCCCTCACTCCACAGCTCAGGTAAAACTGATAACCGCTTGGCCACAAACGATAGCTCTTGGTTTACCTCACGGGTGGGAACTAGTCAATCAGGTAGGGGTCGTTGCCTTTTTCACTGGCAGGTCCTCTCAATGGGCCAGCTATTTCGGGGTTCCTGTGGTACTCCTCACAATGAGTTTTAGGGCATATGCCCAAGTACTTCCCACATTTAAGCGGATAGGGATTATTCCCAGATCCGAACCTGCAACAGAAGCAAAAAAAAATTTGGGCAAAAATTTCACCCAACGAGCCCAAGAAAGTGCTCTGATACCAGATGTGAGGGCCCTGCAGCAAATAATTAATCAAAATACAAGATATAGTAGCAGAACTCAAAATCACTTTTATATTAATCACAGACCACTTCGAGGGGGCAACCTCCTTTGAGAAAGCTCAATACAAAATAACTTCACGGTGCCTTCCTTGGCCTCAACACACACTTATATACTAAAAATAGGCGTCAATACTATGGGTCAAAACCATGGGCCAATATAAACTATGGATCAACAAATACTACAGGTGGCTTAGAAAGCATATACGCCCAACAACAATAACACAAACTATGGATCAACAATTACTATGGGACGACTTACAAAGCATATGCGTCCAACAACACTATACTAACACGGTAAAGAGAAGGATTGACATGGGTTCCTAACACTTCCTTAGAGATAGAATCAGCACCAAAAGTAAAACTTGAAAACATAAAGATGATCTTCCGACAGTAGTAGTCTCTCTCTTGTCCCAACAACTTCTCTCTCACTCATGTGCCCCAGTGAGTGAGTGTGTGTGTGTGTGTGATAAATAGAGAGGATCACTTTCTATTTATATTCTTTCTTTCACTTAATGTCCACTCCAACATGTCGAACTCACTTAACAATTGCTTACTAGAGCCAATATCTCTAGGAGATTCTAATAACCCTAGTGCCCCACAACTTGTGGGGACTTTTCCCCTCTGACCAACAAGGAGGGTTATCCTTAACAAAATGGTGGGGATGATTTCCCCAACTTACAATAACTCACCTAGGGTCGACTTATCTAGGATAGTCTAATAACCCTAGGGCCCCACAACTTCGGGGAATTTAACCCTTGAACAATAGGAGGGTTACCCACAATGACTTGACATGACTTGTTTACATTATTGAATCTCTTGATAGGCACATCGGGGCATGACATGACTTTAATACATTACAGACACTTCCCTGAATAAACATCGGGGTACAATACATAAGATATATAGGTGAATACATTTCAAATTCACAAATACATCAACACTCCCTCTTAACTAGGAAGGTATTATCGCAACACAATTTTCAAGCACTGGTCTTATTCTCTGTATTAAATGGATCATCTCATCATCTTCATCACTGGATCTGGATCATCACTTGATCTGGATCATCATCACTAGATCTAGATCATCACTCGATCTGGATCATCTCTGCTGGATCATCATCACAGGTGCTATCTCTTGATTATTCTCGTCATAGGAAGTTCTACATTGGTTGTAGGCCTAGCCTCCATGTAGGTCTTCATCGACAGATCCAGCCCTTTTTCATGTTGGATGCACATCTACAGAGCCACTCCTTTTTCATACTGGATGTATCATCACAGAGCTAGTCCTTTTTCATACTAGATGTGGCATCTACACAGAGCCAGTCCTTTTTCGTACTGGATGTGTCATCACAAAGCTATTCCTTTTTCATACTAGATGTGTCTTCATAGAGACAACCCTTTTTCATGCTAGATGTGGGATATACACAGAGCTAGTCCTTTTTCATACTAGATGTGTCTTCATAGAGGCAACCCTTTTTCATGTTGGATGTGGGATATACACAAAGCTAGTCCTTTTTCATACTAGATGTGTCTTCACAGAGCCAGCCCTTTTTCATGTTGGATGTGGGATCTACATAGAGCTAGTCTTTTTTCATACTAGATGTGTCTTCACAGAGCCATCCATTTTTCATGATGGATGTGGAATCATCACATACATCTAACAATGGAAGGAACCAATCCTCTCACCATGTCACAACTCTTACATCTGACCATGGAAGGAAACAATCCTCTCACCATGTCAGAAGGGCACATCACAGGCTCATCACTTCCCTCTAGAAGGAACCTCGATTTAGAGAACACCAAGCTTCTCCCTGAAGTACTCAAACTTCACTCTAGCCATTTCTAGCATAGAATCACATTAGGGCTGATTGCGTCCAAGGATAACCTGTGAGCTTCGCTAGGACCTATTCCATCCGAGGACAACCTACAGGACCATTTATGTATGAGAAACCTACGAGCTTCGAAAGGATTTATGCTCAGACAACCTATCTCACCAGCTATGCTAGAACTCCCTCTTTCAAGAGATTTCGATCTGTATCACAAACTGGAGCTTCACCACTCCTCTCTACATCATACAAAAAATGCAAGTCAAATCAATAAAATCAAATAGTAGTTTTCAAAAGAAACAAACTACCTCCCAAATAACAAGTGGCAACATATTTTGCCTCAGCTGTACTCAGCACCAGGCAAGACTCCATCCTTCCAAACCAAGAGATCACACCTGATCTCATACTTAAGTAGCATGTCAAAGTGCTCCTCCTATCAATGGCACTACCTACCTAAGGCGAATCCACATAACCCTCCAGGTTAATATTTTGATTCGTATCATACTTGAGCCCATAATCAATTGTACCATTTGCAACCATCAAGTGAATATGTCTCAATGTGTTCATAGCAAAGCAAATATCGGGTCTTGTATCTATCAGGTACATCAAGGAACAAATCATCTGACGATACATTGTGGCATCAACCAACTCTAATGAAGTAACACTCAATAGCTTCAAGTTCGATGCCATATGTGTGGTCATGCAGTCCATCATCCTAAACCTCTTCAGGATCTCTACTTCATACTTCCCTTGTCCACACCTCCATGCCTAGAATGTAGTGCATCATCCCCAAGTCCTTCGTCTCGAACTTGGAAGCAATTCTCCTTCTTGCAACTTTAATGAGTTCCTCTTTTCTATCAGGAACAAGTCATCGACATATAACAGGAGCATCACTAGTCTTCTGTCATCAACCTTGAAGCAAAGGTTGGAATCCTCTTTACTCTCAGTAAATCCTAGAATCATCAGTAATCTGTCCATCTTATCGTACCATGTCAAACCTCAGGATCTTCTGTAGTCACTCCCTCTTAAGCAGAGCATCATACTCCCTTTGTCTTTCATACTCTATGCATTGACACATTCTGTATCAGAGTGACAATTAGCTTCCTCTACTTCTAATAGTCTTTGTATCCATCTAGGATCACTGGATACCAAGCGTTGGGCCCAGAAATGGCCCCTTTTTTACCACCCTTATCCACTTCTTTTTGCCTCATCCTACCCTATTGTGCATGATAAACAGATGTTTTTCCATCACTTGGCCCCTCAATTCATAAAGGTATGATTAATCATTGTCTTATTTTATTAATGCTTAGGATTGTGGTAATTAAGGCTCTACATCTTAAATTATGCTAACATATGATGGTTTTCTAAAGATATTTCGAGATATAGAGAATACAAGTGTCGTGGATTGAACATGCCAAAGAAGGGATGGAAATTCATTGCTAAAGCTAATCACCATCCATTCCATCATTGCTCAAAGAACGTGGTCCCAGTGTATTAGTCCATGCGAGTTGTACAAGGGTAGCTACAACAAATTGCAACAGATTTGGAGGCGACAGTGTGTCGCTGCTCAAAAGTAGCTATAATCTATGGGATATTTTCTCAATCAATCAGGATCATTATTTATGGGTTGAATAACACCTTCCCTATATATTCTACTCTCATCCTGCCATGATTGTAACAGTTTATTGTAATTGGGGCAGCCTTAAGATCAGAGATCTTCATGGCTTCCCAATAATAGGAAGAGGATGTTATGACTATAATTGTATGAATATGGGGAACTATTCTTAGCCAGGTGTTATAGCTCAAAATGACACATCTCTGCCTGTGACCACTTTCCCATGATTTCGTCGCATGTCGGCACTTCATGAAAGTCACTGAAAAAACACCTATCTTGGAGGACCCATATATTGAGTTTTGTAACTCTGTTTGACCTCATCTCTACACCGTTGGAAATTTATTTCAGTTAGCTAAAACTTTCTAGAAGACACCAAAGTCTGAAAATGCCCACAAATACCCTAAAAATTCGTTTTTGTCCATTCGCGATTTTTCCTTAAGCAAAACCCACGAATGTGCCTCTTAGCATTTAAACATTAAAACATGAGTTAATTGGATATTATTTAAGTCATTTAACTTAACTTCCTTAACTGCTGTAACTTCTCCAACCTTCAAAACTACCTTATTTCACCCATATAAATAGAGGTAAGGAGGTCCATGAGAGGGGACTTTGAATTTATGCATTGTTATGCTGGAGGAATCGAGACTCTCTTTGCCTACACCTTTGCCTTGGAGGTCTTCCCTTAGTGTTGCAGAGCTTGGAGGCTGAGTTCTTTGGAGAAGAGAAACAGCAGATCCAGATCAAGGTTTCGTGAGGTGCCAAACTTGAAGAGAAGGTATACTTGTACTTGTTTTCAAGATTAATAAAGATGTGATGTCCTTCTTCTTCCCAAATCATTGTTCAATGTGTGATTGAATCTCTGTTTATGATCAGATTATGATGTTAATCAGATTATTATTTCAGATTTATTTGATTATCATTTGTTTATATGTGGTCATAATGGTTTGAGGAAGGTATAACTTGTTTTGCAGGTCTCTTGGAGCGAGAGGAGCAAGGAGAGGATTGAAGAGAAAGCTTGGACCATCCTTCAGTTTATCAGGTGTGGATCTTTCTCATCTCTGAAACTTGATGTTATATGCTTGCTGAACATTGTGCATCTCTCTTTCAACCCCAGTATGTTGATGGCCTCTTAAACCCTAGCCATAGGATACTTTCCTTTACAACAGAACGGGCGACTCCGCTGGGGACTGGCCTTGTCTGTTTGGGGTTTTTCTCTTGATTTCTTTCAGCTTTTGCATTGTTTCAGGTCCTTCTTGCCACTTAGGAACATTTTTAAGTCTGATTGCACCCTCTCCCCTACCTTCCTAAGGCAGTTTTTCTACTTTTGATTGTGATTTTTACACCTATTCGTGGGTTGTTCTTTTGAACAGTCACGAATACAAGTTTGCATGAGCGGGTTGTTCTATTGAACAGTCGCATGTCATTCGCGACCTTCCCTTATAGACAGTCGCGTATATACTTGGAAGTTAGGATTTTTTAAGTCACGTTTTTGCTTGTTCCCTTCTTCAGGTAATACCTATTTGTGAGTGGTGTCTCTTTATGAATGCTGTGTAGCTTGTCTGAAGACTTTTGGTGATCACCCTACCTGCTTTTTCAAAAGCCTTTGAGTCTTTTTGCTTCGAGTAATTCTTGCTTGTTTGCTTTATTAGATCCAAGTTTACTCAAAGCACAGTGCATTTCAGGTGCATGGTGGGTCTGTTAAGGTCTTCTGAGGGTGCATGAATCTAGGGAGTTTGTGTCATTCTTTTTGTTGTTCTTTATCTATGTGGTAAGCCCCTTTATAGCATTAGGATTTATTCTTTGCTCTTTCACCTATCTCCTTTGCTTGGTTTGCTTTTTGGCTTTTTGTTTCTGATCAGCCTCTGTTAGTGGCCTTTGTTTGATTTCAGAAGCTTGTGGATGTTGTTTTCCTCCTTCTTTGGTTGGTCTACTTCACCTTGCCAAAATAGTTGTCTTGTCTCTTATACAAGCCTTTCTTCCAAGTAGGGTTTATGCTGACTTTAGTTGGTTCTAGAGTTTGTTGGGTGGTTGCATAGCAAAGTTCCTTTTGCTTTGTTCTTGTTATCTGCATGCTTTTGCTTTGTAGGTAGTTTTTATTTTGCCTTTATAAAAGAAAATTAAAAAAGAACTTTTATTTCTTGCTTTTCCCCCTACTTCTTTCTTTGGTTTGACCTTGTTGGACAAGGTACTGAGCAGCCTTTGTTTGTAGGTTAGGTTGATGCTTGGGACTTCTTGACCTTTGTTTATGTCAGTCTTTATGCTCAGTCTTTTCATTCCAAAGTGTTGGCTTGTTTACTTTTGTAAGCTTTCCTTTTAAAAGAGGTTTATATTCAACTTTAGGGAAACCTAGGGTTTGTTTTTTGGGGTATAAAGTAGTTGTCTATTTGCTTTGCTTTCAATACTTGTTTGCATTAGTTTATAGGCTGATTTTTTTTCTTTTGCATTTATAAAATAAAAATACAAAAACATATGCTTGCTTTATGTGCATATAGATTAGGCTGTTAGTCTAGATTGCATAGCATAGCATTGTTTTTGAAAAATTTAAAAAATATAAAAAGGTTTGATCTTTTTGGGTTTCAAGTTATTTGAAAATATAAAGAGAATATTTATTTGCTTCTTTGCATCTCATTTCTCTTTGCTTAGTCATTTTGTTTTCAATTTTGATTCAAAACACCACCAGTTTACCATGCCATTTACCCTCTGAGTAAGAAACAGCCCATAAAATAAACGATATAATTTTTAAAAATTACTAGTAAGTTTTATTTTATAGGGCCTTACACCTACTAGCTTAGGCTAGGCTTGTGGGCGAGGGAGTGTAAACTTTCCACAAGCTATAAACTCAGATGTAGTGGACCATTCATTAGGTAAATCCTTGGTTCTACCGCTGTATCTGGGAATCTCCTCTCAAACGGGAGTTAAGCACGAGGCCGCGTGGAGGCTTGGACAGAGGGGATAACCCCCCGAATCCTTGTCAAAACGTAACCCAGGACTTTTGCACATCTGGGGATTCTATCTAGGAAGAATTTCGAGCTCAGCTACCCTACCCATGCGTATGAGTTCGGCTTGCGACTGTCCCCCCAGACAGTAGGTATTATCAAGGTAGCCTTTAGTCTCTTGTCTTTTAGGGCTCATACACAGGTAAACCAGAAGGTTATTTCTGGTTCAACTCGGACGAACTTGGAAGGTAACCCTTCTAGAAAGTGCAGGAGGGTGGTGGGTGATTCCTCCGCTTGTGCCTGAGAACCCCTCAAGGATGGCAAGTAACTGTTCATCAGCATTCTTCTGGAAGGTATATCTTTATAGCCTGTTTAGATTGCTTGAGACTCTAGGATCTTTTTAGTGAGTGCTGTGTGGTTTGTCTGTACTTAGTGGGCCTTTAGGTGTCTGCTTTGTAATTTTGGTTGACCATCAACCTCAGACTTTGTCTCTTGTTTTGAATCTATGGCTAACACCTATTTGAACACCAACCAAGAGATCCCCATGATGGGAACTCCTTGTCATATTCCTCTCACAGGGAATGTTGGTGTTCCCTTGATGGCCACCTTGAATCTTCTGGGATTCACCATAGGGCTACCGGTGTGGTTGTTTTCCACTCCAACTATCCTGAATTCTCCTGATGCTTCTCAAGTAAGCACCTTATATCAAGGGCATCAAAACACTATCTCCCCTTCACCTGTAGTTAGTTCTCCTCCTCCTTCTACCTCATGCGGTGAAAGTACTGATACTAGTAACCGGCAGTCTAAAAGGAGTAAAAGAAGGAGGAATAGAAAGAAAGCACATAAGCAAGGGGGCACCCGTTCAACCTCTGCAAGTCAAGTTGAACCTCTCCACCCAGCCTCAGTTGTTCAGGCTGGGGGCACCCATCCAACCTTTGCAGGTCATGTTGGATCTAGTCACTCAACCTCTAGTGTTCATGTTGAGTGCACCCGTTCAACCTCTGGTTTTCAAGTTGAACCATCCTATCCAACCTCTGCTGTTCATGTTGGAGCTATCCATCCAGCCTCTGGTGATCAAGCTGGTGGGATCCTTCCAACCTTTTCAGGTCATGTCGGATCCTGTCACTTAGCCTCTGGTGTTCACGTTGAGTGCACTCGTTCAACCTCTGGTGTTCAAGTTGAACCTCCCCATCCAACCTCTGGTGTTCACGTTGGATCCGTTCACCCAGCCTCTGTTGCTCAAGCTGGGGGCACACACTCAACTACTGCGAAGCATGTTGATCCTTACCATTCAACCTCTGTTGTTCATGTTGATGGTGCCCTTCCTACCTCTGCAAGTCAATTTGGACCTAGTCTCTCAGCCTCTGCCAGGCACGCTAGGGGAAGTCTTTCAGCCTCTGTGTTTCAAGCTGAGGACAACCCGTCAACCACTGCGAGTCATGTTGACACTGTTGACAAGTCTACCCATTCAAAACACAAGCTCAAGTTTCCTTGTAATCTTTGTGAGGGAGACCACCTTACTTATAAATGCCCTTCTATTGAGGAGGTGTGAAGAGTTTGGATTCATGGTCATCCCATTTTTGAACATTATGGAGTCTCTCAACAACCAGCCTCTCTTAGTGAGGTTGCACCCAGTCACCCAGCCTCTGTTGTTCATGCTGGGGGAAAACTCTCATCCTCTGCTAGTCATGTTGAGAGAAAATGTCATCCACTGCTAGTCATGTTGACTCAGTTGAGAAAACTGGTCGTTCGAAGCATCATCTTAAGTTCCCTTGTGTGCTATGCAAGGGAGATCACCTTACTCATCTGTGCCCTGCTATCCCAGAGGTGCGAAGAGTGTGGTCCAAGACTCATGATTTTCGTTCTTCTGAACACCCTATAGTTTCTCAACCTCCTACTCAACCTTTGGTTGATCAAGTGGTCGAACAAATCTCAGATTTGCTTGATCCCACTCTTCTTACGGAGAGTGCTCCTCATGTGATTGAACCAATGTCATCTTTGGTCAATCCCACTCTCCCTTCGGAGAGTGATTTTCACGAAGCGGTTGAATCGATTCCATTATCGATCAATCCCACTCTTCCTCCGGAGAGTGATGTGTCTCCTAGTCACATTTTCTTCACTGCCAGTTCAGATCTTACTGAACAAGGGGGCACTGAACTTGTTTCGGATCAACCCCCACCAAGCCCTCGGATTGCTTCCTTTGATTGGGATAGCCTAGTTGAGCCGCGCCTTCCTTCCCATGCACCTTTCCAGATAAAGGTCAAAGTTGAACCCTATACAATTGCTCGTTGCATTGTTGATGAAGGAGCCTCAGTTAGTATTTTGTCTGCTCGTGCTTGGCGAGGCATGGGATCTCCCAGCCTTGTGTCGACTGCTAGTCAGTTACTGGCATTTGATAGAAGAACTTGTATAGCCTTGGGAATTCTTGCTCAAACTCCTGTTACTTTGGGTGGGAAGACCGTCTTAGTTGACTTCATGGTAATAGAAGACCCCTTGGACTTTAATATGCTCCTTGGACGTGATTATGTCTATGCCACGCAAGCTGTGGTGTCAACATTATTTCATGTGATGTACTTTAATCATGGTGAAGAAATTGTCACTATTGATCAGTTGGATTTTCTTGATCCGTCTCCTGACCCAATTAGAGACCAAGTCTTTCCTTTGTTGATTCCTAGTGTTTCTGTAGACACTACCCCGCCATAGGTGAACTATGTGGCTTCTTGTCATTTGTGTTCAATTGCTACTGAGAGGCAGCCTTTGTCTTCATGCTTACCTTCTCGGGACTTGGTCCCAGCAGTTGAACGGGTGAGTCATCCTATACAGATTGTAGAGCCTTCTCTTCACTCTGTCCATCGATTTGAAAGTTCAGATATGTGTCCTATCTCGGATGATTTCTTCCTTTCGGATGAAGTCTTCCTGGAGTATTTGATACAGTCTGACCTTCCTTTTCAGTTGTGATTAAGTCTAACCCTGATTTTCTTAGTAAGCCTCCCTTTTTCTTATGTTGGTTTTTGTTGAGTCTTTTGATTCTTCATTTGAAAAGCAAGTCAGTGATCCTGATGAGTTTGATTTTTTCTTATGAATTTCTCAGCTCCTGTGATATTGAGTTTGTTCCTGCAGACTCTATCTCTCTTGTTGATTTTCGCTTCTCTTCTGAGGTTGATCTTATTGATTATAAACCCTTGAGCCTTGGTCCTATAGAATCTTCTTCGGTTGATTCTACCTTGACTTTTACTTTTGTAGAAGATAGCGAAGTCACAAGTGTTTCTGCCAAAGTGACCCGCATCGGATCATTTCTTCTGATGTTGTTGTTTCTTGGAGACAGGATTATTAGTTGGATTCACAACTGTTTATGGGCCTCACCTTTTTTTTCACACTGTAATTGCATTTGCATGTGCCCTGCTCGCGCTTATGAGCCTGATGCCAGCTTCCACGCTTTTAGCTCATTGTATAAGCCCTCATCTTTGTTCTCATCGCCGCTTAGCCTTGTATCATTTTTCCTTTGCAACTTGACACCCTTTACCCCGAGGAGACGTTCCCCGAGTGTCCTTATCTTGCTTGCTTTCCTTGCATTATGCATAGGTTTGTTCCTTGCGCTTGGAACTAGTTTCGCTTGTCTATGACGCTCGTCTCCTTGCATTTAGAGCATTCTTTCTGCTCTCCTTCGAGCTCGTTAAAAACAGTAAGGAGGCCGCGAGTTGACTTTTTCAGACTCGTTAAAACTTCATGGGAAAGATTATGAGTTTCTTTAGGCCCAAGTCTGACTCCTTAAAATAGACTTGACTGCCGAGTAAACTTGTCCGTTCAGGCTCGTTAAGAATATGTGAACGGGCATCCACATTGGTGGTAGGTTATCTCTTTCTTGGACCATGTGGAATAACACGAGAAAGGATCACTCTCTTTTCCACTGAATTGAGAAGAGTATTCTCAGGCATAGGTTTATCTCTTTTCTGGACCTGAGGGACTAAACTTACGGAAAAGGAACCCCCGGTATGAGCTTAGTTTTCTCTTTTTCGTGCTCTGGACCAAAACATGAAAAAGATTCTGAGTGTACTTTATGTCTTTGTCATGCTCATTAAACCCTAAAGAACAAAGCATCGAGTTTATTTTTGTAAGCCCCATTTCTCGTAATCAAATGGATCTTTCCGAGTGATCTTGCCTTCCTTCACACTCGTAAAACTCAGGCTATATATGCTGCTTTTGAAGGAGCGTTGGGTAGGTGGTAATTTAACCTTTTTCGGACCTTCCTGACTAAATACGAAAAAGGTGCGCCTTTTCTTCTTCGGAAGTTAAGAGAGTTCTTCTGTTGTTTGTTTTATACTTTTTCGGCCTCAGGAGACTAAATTGTACAAAAAAGGACCCCCCTGGAGTCCTCTTTGGAGTTTTCAAACTCTCTAAACTATGAAAACACCATCGAGCATGTACTAGTTTGGGCTCGTAAAATCCATGAATCAGTGCCTTATCAAGCATTCTTCTTTCTTTTCTTCGAGCTTGTCAAAACATGAAGATGGTCCCGAGTTTGCTTTCTTGGACTCGTTAAACCTTTACAACAAAGAGGGGAAGGGGAGGTTTATTTCCATGTCTTTTTACATCATGGCAGCAAGTCTTGTTTCCTTGAACAAAGCACCAATTTTGAGTCTATCAACAGTTGGGTCCTAGTCTTTTGACCTTATCCTAATTCAGAGTTTTCTTACTCCTCCAGTTGGTCTCTTTTCCAATTATATGGGGAATCTGTCAATGTCTCCTACATTGCAGATTTGTTTCGTTGGTCCTATTTTGTGTCAAAAGCTGCCTAAGTCACTTTTGTGTCGTTCTCACTGTTCAAGGATTAAACCTTTGTCAGCCATTCTGCAGTTTCCTTGACCTTTTGTGTCGTCCATTCCCTGGTATCAGTTCATTACATCATGTCTTCAGCGGTCCTTTTTGTGAAATTCAGTACCAATTCCAGATCCAATTAGTCTTTGACTTACCTCGTGTTGGATGATGAAGGATGCCTTAATGCCTTCCTTCCAACGGATCTCTTCCTATCGACTGCAACACCTCTTGCTCTGGGAATGAGATTTAGAGTTTTATGATAGTACCTTGGGAATTGTTGTCCTCAATGGCAATTTCCCTCGCTATTGGGTAGTGGGGATACCTTAATGTCTCCTACTCGATGGATTCTTCAAGTGTTCGACTTCAAGTCCTTGTAATCACACTTGCTAGAATGTACTAGGTACCTTGGGGACCATTTTCATTAATGGTGGTTTCCCTCGCGTTTGTTAATGGTTTTCATTATTGACCGGTAATCAAATAGTTTCCTCCATGTTCGAATTCAACTCCTTTATTCGCATGGTTAGGATTCGTACCTTTTTTGGGCGGTTTGGATTGAAGACCTTGGGCTGACAGTAGCATCCTCATTTTTTGCTATTGCCCAAGTTGCGCAAGACCTTGTTATACTTTATATGACATTTTGCTGAGCCATAGATCCACCTTGTATTTTTTGTGGCTATGATCGATTGTTGAGTATGGATCCACCTTGTTCATTTGTGGCCATCACTCCTTTAGATTTGATATGGCGCCTTTTTGCATATTGAGCGACCATGATAGTTTCATCAATTATACATATGTTGGATCCACCTGTATCTTTATGGCGATGTTTTTTATATGGACGTGTATGTTCCGGAGATCAGTTTTTCTGACATTTATCTCTCTTTCAGGTACCTTCACTCGAGCCTTTCGATCTTGGATTCTCTAATCTCTCTCCATACTCAGTTGTTTCCTTTATAATGTATTTCAGATATCGTCTTCCCCTCTAACCTCACACATTAGGGGGCATCTGTTATAGCTCAAAATGACACATCTCTGCCTGTGACCACTTTCCCATGATTTCGTCGCATGTCGGCACTTCATGAAAGTCACTGAAAAAACACCTATCTTGGAGGACCCATATCTTGAGTTGTGTAACTCCGTTTGACCTCATCTCTACACCATTGGAAATTTACTTTAGTTAGCTAAAACTTTCTAGAAGACACCAAAGTCTGAAAATGCCCACAAATACCCTAAAAATTCGTTTTTGTCCATTCACGATTTTTCCTTAAGCAAAACCCACGAATGTGCCTCTTAGCATTTAAACATTAAAACATGAGTTAATTGGATATTATTTAAGTCATTTAACTTAACTTCC
>LPNX010606454.1:215490-343463 GCA_001517045.1 Pseudotsuga menziesii
GGGGTTGAACATTTAACTAAATTATTGTATCAGCTGATTGAGGTTGCATGACTCATCTGGCATCTCTAATACAAGGAGTTTGATTCAGATCTCGGATTTTTAACGTGTGTTATTTCCATCATCTCTGTGTGAAGGCTCAGCCCGCCTTCCCATGGGGATTGCTGAGTTAATTAGGTATTTATTCTATTGTGTGATTTTTTGATAATTTCCTTTCTTCATAGTAAGATGCAACAGATATTGATTGACAATGTGTTATTGGATAAATAGTAATTGCATTTCTTATAAGATTGCAGTGGTAATGTGTGTCAATCGACTGTATAGGTAATTGTCCCTTATGCACTGTGTGATAGCTGTAACATCCTTGTTCATTTCTAGTTATTTAAATTGTTGTTTCTATAAATCTTTGCAGTTCATTCCCTTTCTTTTATAGTTGCAGAATTTCATTCTTGTACTTTGAATTTCTAGAATAGCTAAATTCAATTTATGTCCTTTGGATTTCTAGAATAACTAAATCAAGATAATTGGGTGAATCATTAGATGGTTTGGCAATCAGGATTTCATTTTCTGCAAGAGTAATCTAGATGTTATTTCTTGAATCTTTCAATTCTATATTAATAATCATAAAAGGTAATTGTGGCTATATTCTTGAGAAAGTAAATTAGATTAAGTGGATTATGGGATGAGTGTGGATGAACAGGAAAGTAGGATCATTTACTTACAACAACTTAGTGTTTAAGCATATATAGTGCATATTATATTTGAAATAAAAGACTTCCGTAGGATGACAATATAAATTCAACACTCTATATGTTAGCTTTAATTAGCTTGCGTATAGGTTTCCCAACATTTTGGCGCTTTTTCCGGGGAGGATAAGTATTAGACACTATTGTAGTTGCATCTAGTAGTTGTCTCTATTCAGTCTTCTTCAGTTCTTTTTCCATTTGTATGATTTGGGTTGCATGAATACAAGAAAGGTATAGCGTGATCATCTTATAAATCCCAGAACCCCATAGAACACTAACATTGCAAGTGGTCGAGGTCCAGAATTGGGGAGAAGAAAATTCATTGACGATCTGGTTGATAGAACCAATTCTTCTGCCAGGGATCCCTATCAAGAAACACCCATCAAAAGAAGCACTACCAACCCTGGAGTGCCAATGCCAGGTTCTACAGTGGAGAACACACAAGGAGCTGCAACACCCTCAAATACCCCTACAGAGGAGGACAGAGTTAGCACTATAGGATTGGCTGATCGAGATCCACTCAAGATATGATCTATCACATTAATGGGAAGGTTTTGACTGAAGAGGAGTGGAGACAGTTCCATCATAAATTCATCGATCAGTGGAAGAACGAAGAGGATAAAACAGAATAAAATATGAGTAACAGACATGATTCCGAAGAGGAAGAGGCAATGGGAGAAAATCATCATCATGAAGGTAATTCCCTACCTGAAGGGATGGTGGCTACTCTTCAGTTCCCAATTCAACAACCAGAAGGGATATCCCCCATGAAAAATATATCGCCATCGATGTTGCCTCTCTTTTATGGAAAAGTGGCAAAGGATCCAAATGAATTTCTTTTCAAATTTGATATCGTCTGTTGCAGCTATGACTATACCACCAATGTACAAAAGCTGAAACTCTTCCTTGCCACTCTGAAGGACAATGCATTACATTGGTTTATGAGCCTATGAGGTGGAATAGTCACTAATTGGGACATGATGAAACAGGTGTTCCTGGAGAAATATCAAGAGTATTGCAATACCAAGGATAAGAGAGAAGAACTATTTAAAATGGTACAGAAGGATGATGAAAGTCTGGAAGATTTTTTCGAAAGGATTTTATATAATGTGTAGAGAGCTGGATAGACTAATATGGGGTTAGATGTGCTCAAAATAATCCTACTTCGTGAGATTAGGGATGATTGCATAGATATTGTAAACCTTCTAGGAAAGGGGGATATCTCCAAGGAGTCCTTCGAGAAAATCATGGAACTGTGCAAAAGGTACTCCAGAGGATCTTCCAGGAATAACAGGAGGGACAAACGGGACAAATTAGAATGTGATGTCTTCGAAAAAAATCAGAAGTCATCTAATGGAGGATCCACCCATGCAGAGATAGGAAATCTCCTCGAAAATTTCAAAACAGAGATGATGTACTCCATCTCCTCGGAAATAGATGTCCTAAGGGAAAATAAAAAACAAGCAGTAGAGGATCTCACACTAGGTGTATTCTTCCCTAGATGTAGAAAGAACCACCCTCTAAGGGATTGCCTGCTCAACAAGATAGAAGTATGCCAATTGTGTGAGCTGAATCGTGACACAAAAGAATGCCCATCACTACCTCAAGTGAAGGCTATTCTGCAGGAATCAACTCCAGAGGTGGAACCAGCCTGCTTTATTACACAAAAGAAGCCCTGACATCCTCAAAATCAAGGTATGACTCCAGAATTGTTTCCATTTTTGAATAACATGAAAAATTGGAATAATATGTAGCATATGAATACACAATTCCCTTCATCTTATTCTAATCCTCAATGGTACCCCTCTCAACCTTCAATGAAAACGTTTAACTCCTGGAACCCCTGGGCTCAGCCACCACAGCCACCGAACCAACCAAACTCTTGGTCTCCTGGATGGAGGATTTTCCATCCAAGGAACCATTTTCCCCATAATCAACCCTCTCAACAACTTCCACATCAACTATTTTCTCAACAGCCATACCCTCCTCAACATTCTCATCCTTATCAGCAGTCGCAATTGCAACTCCAGAACAATGTTGTCCCTAATATGCCGATACGACCTCAGCTGCCTAGTCAACCTAACCCTAACCCAAATAATAAAACAGTCCATCAGTTTGAGACTATCAACATGCTTTCCTACTCCCTTACCCCTGTACCCTGCAATGGTATCCGCTTACGATCAGGAAAGGTAGTGGAGCCTTTGATCATCGAGGATGTTCCATCCTCTGTTCATGAAGAAGGGATGAATCCATAGTATTTATCCAAGGAAGTGACCCCCATTATTGAGGATGTTGAACATCCTACTAATATGCTGGCTGAAACATAGAATGATACATCTATCAACACACAACCTACCCAGCTGATTAGGGAACCACCGTACCCTAAAATATTAATGTTGCTAAAGGTAGTGGGACAACCTCAATTTAACCTCTTAGGAGAGTTAAAAAATCTTTATGTTAAAATTCCCCTCCTTCAGGGCCTTCAAGATGTACCTATCTATGCTACAACTATTCGGGATTTGTGTACAAGGAAACCAGGAAGGAAACCCAGTGATCCGCCCACTGTTCATGTCATAGGGAAATTATCTACATTGATAATGGGAAAAACCCTCTTGGCTAAATACGATGATCCTAGGAATCCCACTATCACTGTACAGATTGGGCATACACAAATACCTAATGTACTGGTAGACTTAGGAGTAGAAATTAATGTTAGGACTATTGAAACTATAAGAAAACTTGGGCTCACTAATCTCAAGCCAATCCCCACCATTTTAGAACTCACAAATAGATCCATTATTAAACCTGAAGGAATTTTGGATGATCTCATTATCTCAATTGATTCGTGGGAGTGCCCTGCTGACTACTTGGTTTTACAACCCAAGTCGTAGCTAGGAGGACACCCATTGATCCTGGGAAGACCCTGGTTAGCTACAGTTGATGTTTGCATCAGTTTTCGATCTATGTCTGTGAACATATCATATGGTACCGAGATAAAGAACCCACTAGTGCAAAAAGAGAGATTAGTGACCAAGAGACCAAAAATTTTGGTCACCACAAATTTTTTCAAGAGCCTTAAATGACAAAAATTGATAAACTTAAGTGGGATAACTAAAAAAGACCAAGGTAAATGACCACTTTTGGTCACCGGATAAAACTAAACTAAAAAATACCAAGATAAATGACCAAATCTGGTCACGAGATATCTAGAATAAAAATGACCACATAAAAATTGGTCATTTATTTGGTGATTTTTAGTTGTGGATCACTTTGGCAATGGAAAATGACAATTTTGACAATGAAATTCTACATTTTACTAATTCTAATACTGCAAATTGATATAAAGACCCCCTAGAACTTAGTAAATTGTAGACCACCTCATGTGTCACAACTCCACTGTTGACACCAAATTAGCTATGACAATGTCCTAGCGATGAACTATAGCTTATATATTTGAAAATAATTATACAAATATACCTCTATACTTTTGTTTTTAAATATTTTATATATAAATAATATTAATTATTAAACTATTTGCATTATAAATTTAAAAAAAATGTTACTAAGTATTTTTTACTATATACTATTAATATATATGCAAAAAAAATTAACTTATATATTTATTATAATAATAATTATGATCATAAAAATCTTCTTGTGAGCATTATTTAAAGATGAATCCACATAATTAGTTAAACTTATGAATATGCATCTCTTGATAGCATTTCTGAATAATATTATGTTTTACATAATATTATATATTATGTGAATAATATTATGTAAAACATACATGCAGTAATATAAGTTGTATAATTATATAGATTGTATATTGTATATTTTATATTAAATATAAGTATATATTATATATAAATAATATATAAAAAAATTATAATTACAAAACAAACACATAACATGCATGCTATATACACAAAACCCACAGTCTAATATACACAAAACCAAAAGAATATGAACCGGTGACTAGAGCTACCATGAAGTGATGAAATTTGAAAGGAGGTGTATTTTGCGCCAAATATGTGGATTTGGTGGGAAGGGGACGTTTCATGGGGTTTTGAGAATCAATTAAGGAGGGGACACAAAACCGGAACATGGGGTTTTGAGAATCAATTAAGGAAGAGCCACAAATCCAGAACAAGACACAAATCCAGGAGGACTATGAATCCCACCGAAAACCTGGAAGCAGGTATGTGCCAAATCTTTGGATTTGGTCAGAAGGGGACATCTTATTTGGAAATTGGGAGAAGCCATTTGACAATTCAATTTTGAGAGGGTTTGGAGCTAAATTATTTGGAATTTAAAGGAGGGGATTAAGAATTCGGTAACTGAAATTTCCATGGAATGAATGCCAGGAATTATAATGGCGAACCAAGAATAGAGAGGTAATACTCTACAAATAATTTAGAGTCGAAATTTCTATCTTATTTCGAGGTATTTCGTTTATTTCTTTGAGTTGTGGAATTACAAGGTAGCTCAGGCAGGAGTTTACCGAAAATCCTTGTGTTGGGAGAGAGTTCTATTGATTGCGAATCTCCTGTAGTGACTTGTTTCCAAGCCTTTTGTTTTTGTCTCTGTTAACAGCTGCGCATGGACAAGAATAACTCAGGTTGGATTTTGCCAGAAAAAATCATGTCTTGATCTTTTGATGTTTAGGTTTTACCCCTTGAAGTCCATTAGTCTCTGAGGTTTTTAAAACCCTTATGCCAGTCTCTATTACACTAGTGTCTGTTCCCAAGTAGGAGCCTCTCTTTACCTTTGCATTAATTGTTGATGCACATATATTGTTAATTATTTCTTACTGAATTTTCTGCTAGAATTATTCTAAAGTCTTTGAATGTGATGCTTGCAGTCACTTGAACGAAACTGTTGTAGAATGGTATCATCCAAGAAATCAAGCCTTGATATTGAAGTGGGTGCTAGCCGGGAAGGTGAGATAATTGGTGTATCATAGCACATATGTTGGACAAAAATGTCTTTATCAGAAGGACATATGCACATATTTTGGGAGTAGATAAACTAGCTTCTTAAAATAAAGGATGCCAGGATATCCACTCATCTTGCTCTTATTTCTGATCCAAATTGTGAATGAATTTGATTTGGTCTACCCTATATGCACATATACTATTAGTAATTACTCCACTAGGCAGACCAATTGTTGTTTTAGGATGGAAATATTAGAAAGTATTGTCACTACTCTCTGGAGTTATAGCTGGAAGTCCACAGGCTCCATCTTCTAGCTTGAATAGTGGTATTTATTTCCCAATTATTTAATTCATTAATTTATTTTCTCTTTCTATTAGTGAATTTATTTCATAAATGCTCAAAATGCATTTCTCATGTTTTGGAAAAGCAAGGGCATGTTCTATTTTTCCAATCCTGGTGTTTGAATATTGTTTAATAAAATCCCTTTTCCTGGGGGCAGTGTTTCTAATATGTGGAAAAGCAGTACTTGTCAAATTTAATGGAATAATGGAGGCATTTTGCAAACCTGGTGAAGCTAGTTCACCAGGGGACAATGCATCACATAGCAAAGGAGGATGTAGTGTTTATATCCGAAACTTACATCTGTAAATTATGTATATGCTTTTCCATAAACACATGTCACATATCCTGGTGCAATAGTGTCTCTCAAAAATATATATCGAACTCTATTTTTCTTTTCAGGTTGAAGAGGAAATGTTGTACTATAGGACAACGAGGTATTTTAATATCTCTCAATGCACTAATAAATAACAATGTTGGTTTACTACTTAATGACTTGTTTTGATGGTTTGATTCCTTTCTCAGTTCTCAAAAATATAAATTGATATTAAATCAATATTGGCATCAAGATAACCTACATGTTGTAGGCTTTAGGGGCTGCTTCATGTTATCCTGTGGCTTTACCGATGTCCATTTTCTTGTAGAGCTAGAGTTCTTGATATTTTAATCCTCGGCAATTAATGGGATGGAATTCAATTATGTGGTGAGATCTTAGCACTCTTGGTGTGTAGATATCTATCAAGACAATCCTAATAACTTCTTTAGGATGACTTAAAAGGCTTATTTTCCCTTGTTTCTTCAAATGATATATGATATCCTAACCTAATGATAGCTTTGTTATATTCACTGTTCAGTTTTCTACTATACCTTTCCATTACAATATTGTCATTGTACTCCAACATTTGCATCTTCCCATATAACTGATCCTTAATGAAAAATTTGAATGATATGATATCCTATACTAATGATGGCTTTGTTAGATTGAATGTTCAGTTTTATGCTATACCTTTTGCATTACATTCCTATCATTATACTCCTAGAACATTTGCATCTTCCCATATAACTGATCCTTGATGAAAAAGTTGAAGTCTTGTTCCTTTGTGAAGTCACATGGGCATATGTATCTATATATGGATGGTGAGTATCTTTTACGTTTACCAAAAAAGACAGGGAACTGTGAGTATAATAATTATTAGTCAATGACAACTTTGTTGGATTTTGAATGTTTATAGGGATGCTATCAGGTTGCAATTAATTGACTAGACATTTGTCAATCAATATCTATAACAGTGCATGCCATGTACGATGTGGCTGTACACTCATCAGTGACAAATGACAATGTGTTTCATCTCAACCACTGCCATTGTTGAGATATGGCCAGTCTCATTGTGGGATGCAGCTGGAAATATTTTGGATGGTATTGAAAATCCATGTGATTGCATTTGGTGAGCAAATGATTTTCTCCGTCTTCATAGATATCCATGAAACATCATAGCATCTTTGGGGACTTGCACTTGGTTTAAACAAGCTGATTGATAAAGTGGGAAGTGGGTACCAGTCAGTTGTCAGGATTTTTTCTATTTTTGGAATTGACAAGTAAATTACTTATGTTTCCTTATATGAGGTAACCGATGTGGGATTAAATACTGAATGGGGTTTAGTGATGGCTATCATATCAGAGGATAATGGGGAAGAAACTCCCCTACAGGTTTGTCTGCCCTGACTTGTTTAATTTTACTTTTATTCTTTGCCATGAGTGGTATTATCACAAATTTCACACTCATAGAGAGTCGTTGTTTATAATAGGTCCACCTCAATGGCGTTGCAACTTTTATTGGCAAGTTTGGACTTACAGTGGAAGTTGTATTTTTTGTCATCCTCTTGATTAGGTAACTAATATTGTACTACCTTTGGCTGTTTTCTCTAAATTATTTGTGTTTTGCACTGCTTCTTTGTATTTTTTTTTTTTACTAAAACGGTTATGGGGTTTTTATATTAACTTTTGGCTAAACGGCTACCAGCAGCCTTACAAACGGTAGTTCTGATCCAGCAGATACATTTTGTCCAATGATACAGGGGCATAGTCATACTAACAGATCCCTTTACAAAATTTTTGGACTTTGCTAAAAAGAAACAGGAAAATCTATAATAACGCATACAAAATATAGAGACCCGGTCTTGCATGGGAAAAAACTGAGCCGAAAGAAGAGAATTCCACTGCGTTTGGCTATGGGCCTACCTCAGCGTTCTATCTTCGGTGTCTTGCCATGTTCCTTGAGAAGTTCCTCTACCTTCTTCTCTAATTCTGCCATCTGGTTCCCTATTCCTCCTAAGATGTTGGCAATGTCCTTCATGTTTGTCATGTTATCCTTGAATATTTCCTCACGAATTTCTTTGAGCTCCTGGGTCATGGATTCCCAGCGGCTTGTTCCATTTTTTTGCATCCTTGTCTGCTTGACCTCCAGCCGGTTTAATGCGTCCTTCACCTCGTCCAGGTCGTGTTGGATTTGACTAAGTCTTGTCTCGAGTTGCATGGAGGACAAGCCATCCATCTTGAACGGCTCGGCTTTCGATTAGACTAGAACCCTGCGCAAGGATAGACCTCTATGAGAAGCATAATGCAAGATAGGGCTTCCTGAAATAGGCTCGAGCCTACCTTGTCCTCCATTTGCTGTTCAGATTCTTGGTGATTTCATTAGATTTCCTGCACTGGGTACTTGTCTCCCTGGAGGACGATGATTGGGGGTTATTCCCCATGTTAGCAGAGTCGGTATTGGGTAATCAAGAACCATGTGATTGTCCTGAAGGCTCTGTCCAAATTCTTTCATGTCCCTGTACTTGTCTTTCCTCGAATGCCTCATTCCTGCATGCCTTCACTTTGGATTCCTCCTTGTCTATATTCGGGCTGCTCCCTTTTCTGACAGGAGATTTCCTGTCATCCCGCTCTCCACGATCGCTAAGGGATTGGCTCATGATTCTCAGTCCCATTGACGAGGATAACTCCCTTGCTCAGGGAGGCACCTATATTGGCTTCGTGATCCACCATTTGGTTTAGGTTCCTAAGGACGTGGTAGCACTTAATTTCTTCAAATTCTTTTAGCTGGGCTATAACCTTCCGGTAGTAGTGAGCCAGGCCCATGTTTTCAGGGGCCTTTTTCAGATTGAGAGCTTGGATAATGATTCTAGAATCCCCTATGACACCCAATTTCTTGATGGATAATATTCTAGCCTGAGCCAACCCTTCCCATATGGCTAGAATTTCGGCTATGTTATTGGTGTTCTGACACAGCCCCTAGGAAAAGTTGAGAACAATTTTCCCTGGATTGTCGAGCAAGACCCCTCCACTTCCCGCAGGCCTGGGATTCCCTTTCCAGGCCCCATCCACATGCAGGATATGCTTCTCTAGAGAAGATCTCCACTTTATGAACTCTTGCTCCTCCAACCTTATTTCCCAAGGGGAGTAGTGCTTGGAGGTTTTCTTATTTTTGGCAAGAAGGGAGGAGTCTAGATCATGGAACCAGCTGTACTCATATTTGTCAGGGATTACCTCATTGGTGATATTAGAATTTGAAGCTACCAGATATTCCAGAAGTGCTTTCAGTTTGAGTGCAACTTGGGGCGGCATCCCCGCAATATCCCTAAAGATCCTGTTATTACGTTCCAACCACAGTTTCCAGCATAGGATTTTTGGCACCCACATCCAGCACTGCTTTAGCAACTTCAACTTGGAGAAGGAGAAGGGGGCTATCTCGGGCCAGGAGGCAAACAAAGAGGTAACAAAAGGAGGGAGGGGCAAATTTAGCTGACCAAGAATGATATTCCAAAGATCCAAAGAAAAGGGGCACAGAAGAAAAATGTGAACAGAGGTTTCCTCATAGCAGGCACAGAGAGGGCATCATGAGGGCCCTTCCCAACCTCTTTTTATAAGTTTGTCCCAGGAAAGGATACTATCATGCAGAAGGGACCAGCAGAAGAGATCAATTTTGGGGAGGGAGGGATGAAGCCATATATTTCTCCACACAGTGGGGTCAGGGGTATCCCAAGGGATAGCCAGCAGGGCTGCATAACCAGCAGCAGCTAAGTAAATGCTAGATGAAGAACCCCAGCCTCTTTTTTCCTTCTTCTTGGCTGAGGAGGGGGTAAACCATTGAAGAGCATCCAATAGGGAACGAGATTGAATTTCTAAATTTTGCAGGAAGTCCCCCAGGTCCCACTTATGCCAAGATTCATCCTGATTCCAAACAGAAAGGTCCCAAAGGGTGACTTTGCTTTTAGAGTGGAGCCAATTTTTTATGTTATCCATCCCCTCCAAGAGCTTTAAGGGGACCTTCCCTAAAATAGAGTCCTCCCAAAACTTGATTTTGTTGCCATTCCCTGGGATCCAAGTGAGTTTGGAGTTAATCAGATCAAGGGCTTTTAGGAAGAGAGAGAGAATGGGGGAGCCTTTTTTAGTCCAGGGAGGACGATCAAGGCACCTTTCTTTATGACCATAGAAGTATTTAGTCCTGAGGGATTTGGAGCTACAAGTGGTTTTGCCACTTATCATTTTCCAAAGGATCTTGACTCCCATGGCCATATTCTGAGTGGCCACATCTCTGATTTGCAGCCCGCCTCCCCTCTTAGGGGCTTTGACCTTATCCCAGCTGATTAAGTGCATTTTTCTCCCTTCATTTCTTCCCCCTTCCCAGAGGAATTTTCTCAAGAGGTTATCATGGTCTTTCACAATTCCTTTCGGGGATAGCAGGATAGATGCCTGGTAGACAAGAAGGGAGGTAAGAACAGAAGTAGCAAGTGCACCCATGCCAATGGTATGATTTTGAAAATCCTCATGTATTGCTTCCAAAGTTTCACCTTTTTACTATGTAAAAGAATATTTGAATCCTTCTTTTACAACAAATAACTACACTCCTTTGTCATATTAGATAGACTACCAAGTTCAGTTATCTTTGATGAGACTCCCAGAATTGCAATGTCTTTAGAGAGTAAGGAATTTCCATTTCCAGGATTTTGAGCTATTACAGAGACATTTCCTGAGGATGAAAGGTTAGTATCACTATTCCCCAAATATAACACATGGATAATCATATTAGTATGAATGGCCAAGGGTGATTCATCGACTTGATACACATTAGCAACACCTTGATTTTTGTTTTTTACCATCTGGCATTTCCTTAGCAGGAAAATATCCCTTACCATGCTCATGATTCATCATATCCCTATTTACCAAGTGTTTATCTAGCATTTCCTTAGCATGAGAATGTATTTTTCCATGCTCATGACTCATCATATCCTTGTTTCCCAAATGTTTAAAAATTTTGGGCCCTTCTTTGGCAACAACAATACTCAAATGTATAGAAGTCTTATTCCCATTATCAGTATGATCCAACATATAGACATTACTCATAGGTACAACACCTTGCAGCACATTGTGTGGCTATACTTCCATTTTTCATCCCATCCGAGTTCCATGTAGACGGAAGCTTTGACAAATATCCAATGCTAATAGGTTGCTCACTAGCAAAAGATGGAAGCCTGGTATTTTTCCTCGATTATGTAAATTCCAAAGAATAATTCCTATCTAAAAGTGTTTCCTTTCTAGATACTTAATCATTTGCTTCTAAAATTGTTGCGTTGTTAATATAGATGGAAACCTATGTCTATATTAACTCTCATAGGTGCTTACTTGATGTGAAATCCTATAGCTTGGTGGTCTTGAATAATTCCTATTCGTACCCTAATATATGATAGAATCCAGTGGAAATGCTACAATCCTACCGACCCTGAAATCCTGCAAAAAGGCTACTAAATTATGAAAGGGATATGAAATTCTACTTTCTCCATATGAAGTTTGATGAGGTTGGAATCACTCACAAACATCCTGAAACAATTAATGGTCAATGCCCTATCTCTGTTTTGTCTTAAAGGGACATCAAGACAAACAAGGCGATATTTTCCTACATGTCACAAATCCCTCACAGGCACTTGGGTGACCCAGAAACTTCCAAAAACATGCCCGAAACGTCACTGAAAATGGCCAAACGCCTTGGAAACATCCTTGGTCATATCATTTGATGTTTTCAGATTTGGAAACATCATATGATACAGCCAAGGATGTTTCCAAGTCATTTCATAACCGTTTCCTCATTTCTACGATAGATACACCACCATTCTAAGTGTTTCTTGCAACTCAACAGGAAGGATTCGGTGTTGGAAGAGGCAGAATGGCTTTGTGCTGTAGAAAAAATAGATAAAGGATGGGCATCACAAATATTGCACCTCCAGTGAAAACTCTTTTTCCAACATACACATAGGCCCCCAAGCTGCTCCTCCCCAAGGAGATCACTCAACTAAGTATATTGGGGGCTCCTATATAGGTCGTCTTTTAATTTTTGAATTTACATTCCTATTTATCATGGATATCTATTTGCAGAGCCTGAATTTACATTCCTAACAGTCGATCCTGATGCCTCATATGAGCCTACTTTCCACATTTATCAGTATTATAACCCAACCTCTATTTGCATGCCTAGTTGGATGGGTAACACTGCAGCCACTCACAATATTTTGATCTTTGAATACTACCTGCTGGAAGGGAAGAGAAAATATCTCATGATCATTTTGTTTAGTTCTCGAGATTAGATCATTTTACAATGCATGCAAAAACACATCTTTTATAACTGGCAGAATGCCCTAAACAAAGTACGTGTGATGAATGTTCATGGTCACAGGCTGGACAAGTCAGATCCACTGTTCCGCAACTGATTAGTAGGCCACTAGACAAAGGCAGAGCTTAAATATACCATCACCACAGATCTATAAACAAACCAAGCATCAACTCCATTGTTGCATTTATTTGGAGAATTTGTTAAAAATTTGCATGGCACAGTACAAGCAAGCAACTACTAAGTTGTAGCTTAAATAGGCAAATTAGTATGAATTAGAGAATAAGACCTTTTATAGTTTTCCTCCGCAATAACATTCTGTCTCTTAACACATTGCCCTCAGTTTGCAATCAATGGAGGAACTCTTGAATAATTTTACTAAAAGGATAATAGCATTATGAGGACTCTAACAGGACACTATCTGGCAGAAATAAAACACTAGTAGCCTGGCTAGAGGTATCTATTGCAACTTGCAAGAGAGAATCCTCTCAATTCAAAATTGCATCTATCCTTTGACGTTAGCATTGTAGTTAAACAACCTACCACATAACTAATACCCCAGTTACTTGTAATTCACTTCTCATCATTAACATTTCCAAATGTGGCATCTTTTGACAATGATTATGAACCTGTTTTCAAAATGGATGGATCTACTGTCAATTTAAAGGGCTGTTCCTAGTTGACCCATACTCACCATTTTGAAGGACAGACCCAGAAGCACCAATCCCTTGAGAAGTAGTGGATGGCACACTAGTGCTTGCTGTAAAATTAGCTGAGTGTTTTCATTTGTATGATATAAATACAATTTGTTGTTCTGTAGTGTCAAAGAGAGAGTTGCAAAGATTATATGTTAGTGAAAACGAGCATAGACCCATTTGATTATATGTTGCAAAGTTGTTTGTTCCTGGAGGTGAATTTTATTATTCGGAGACATGCATGATTCCATTGGTACCACACTTGTTTGATTCTTTGACTGCTGCCCCATCAAAAAAGCCATGCAGATTGTTGGAAATGTTTTCTGGAACTGGTGATTGCCTTTGATTTTCTTTATTCTTTACCTTACTGATGCTTCTTTCAGTTTGTAGAAGGTCCAAAGAGGAATCACTTCTTTCCCTTTAGGACAGTGCTTTATTCTTGATAGCCAGATAGTCCAAAGCACAAAATATGGGAGAGAGTGGTGTTCTTTTTTTACATTGTAATCTTCTATCCATGCCTCCAAATTCCAATGTTGCCTCCACAGAGTACCCTCTCCCCTTTTCCTTTCTCTCCTGTTAGATTCCTTGCTGCTGCCTACATCTATTTTGTGAAATGGCAGGCAGAAAATGTGACAGTAACCAGGCCTTCCATGATCTTTTTTGGAGATTGTCCCATGCTAATATGTTGAAAATTAATCATAGAAAAAACTTAGATTTTAGTGGAGCTTGTGGCATTCAAATTATACTTCATTTTCCATCACTCTTCTTCTTGGGTTGGTAGTGCTGCCTTGTAACCTTGCTTTGCTTTGTATTCTTTTCCTTTATTGGAAACCCATACTAAAATGTCTTGCTGCTCCCTACCTCTTATAGAGGCCCTTAAAGATCTGACATACAATTCCATTCTTTCTCCATCTCAATCTGTAGTCCAATCTGATCTGTCTTTTTCCATCCCAAAGTCCACCAACCATTGCTTTCCCTATCATATACATCTGCCAAGAAGTGAATGTAGTCTATCAGGTTTATTGAGAGCTTTGGGACATCCATTCCTTTTACCTATGGATATGATCCTATCCTTAACCTACTCTTCCCTTAAATATCTAACATACAAATCCCATTCTCTTGCCATTTCAATGTGTAGTCCAGTCTGATCCATCCTTTTCCATCCTGAAGTGTCCACCAACCATTGCTTTCCCTATCATATACACTGCAAAGAAATGAATTTTTTTGGAGGGGGTGTAGTCTATCAGGTTTCTTGAGAGCTTTGGGACATTCATTCATTTTACCCATGGATCTAATTTTATCCTTGCTTGCTCTGCCCATTTCCAATTAACCATGCTGGATATTTTCCAATAATAGTGTAGCCTTCTAGGAAGACCTTTCAGACTACTGACCTTCCAACTATTTTTCAAGGGTTTCTTGTCCACTTTTCTATGCTAAGAGGCTCCATCTACCTATTTATTATGACCAAAATCCATAAACCTTCTGAAGATCGAATTCTCCATGGAGCCCTACCAGTACTTTTGAGGAAAATGGTAGTTCCTTAAATCTCCATACTCTTTGCTTCTTTGTTTCTATCCGTAAGTATCATATTACTGGTTTTATGATTTTTTTGAGGACATCTTTAGGATTGTAAGCCAAATATATCCACTCAAAGGATATTTTGCTACAAACATGGATAGAGACTGCAAGGATAAAGCAGATTGCGATGTACTTGGTTGCGGAAAATGCAACTTGCCTTAACAAGCCAAGAGGATTTCTCAATCCATGTTTGAGCCTCAATTTCCTCATCTCCTGTACATGTTAGAGACAATTTCTTTGTACGAGGGAGGAAATTATGAATATATATGTATATGTCAGTTAAATTTCCCAAGTTCTATATATTACATAAATTTTTAATGTACTATTACCGACATGGTGTATAGTTTCACTGTTCACACATTATAATTCAGAATACGATAGATCATGGTGATCAATCCTAACTATAATTCGTTACTTGTAGCGATATGTAAGATTAGAGGTCACATGGAAGTCATAAACAGAGCTCTTCCTTCTATTCAAGGGACCTCATGATTTAGGTAAAGGATTCCAAAGCTTGGAATACAAACTGTCCTTGAGCAAGTCACTGATTCATCCATGTAGAAGTTCATGTTGAGTCTTTTTCCATCTTGTTGCCTCTCTGTAAACGTTCTGTTGTATCTTTCAGTCTCATAGATCACTTTTGGTGATTAGCAACCACGAATAAAGTCTATTTATCTATGATGGTTTGCTATTGATGGGATATTGAGATCCCATGGAGATACAACCTATCCATCCAATGTCATTCTGTACATAGAATCCTGAAATATATGCTATCTATGCTGGACAATGGAGACTCTGTCTAATGGTGTTTATGGATGTGACCTTATCTTGAATTACCTTACCTCCATGCCTATGTTTGTTTCTATTTTTGTTTTGATACAATCCGTGATGACCATGATGATTGTTGCTTTGTAGTGAGTACTGTAGCACTTCTAATTGTAGCATTATGTATTTTCAGTTGGATATCCATGTTTTTAATTTCTTCTTTGGTTTTCAGACATAAATGCTGGAAAATATTTTGGACCAGAAATATGGAGGACACGAAGATTTGCTACTTGGAGAGCTTTAGTTTTCCATCGTAGCTTTCTTGGTATGCACATCCTAGTTGAATCATTCATTATCCAATTCCTTTTTATTTGAAACAATTTTTTCAACTGCAAAAAATTGTATACAGAAAGGAATTTTTATTTGAACATTTTAAAATGTAGATAGGTCAATCACTTGAAGCTTTTGGTCAATGGAAAGCTATTGTGTGCCTTCTCCTGAGTTGTGAGGAAGCAGTAAGTACTTTTATTTTAACAGAGTACCAGACATTAATGCTTTGTTTTGATGTCAGAAACCAGGTCCAGCTTTATATCTGCATTATATAAAATTATCACAGGTAGTTCAAAACTAAGGAATGCCCGACAGACTTATAATGACTAAAGACAAGAAGTTAACATAATTTATGGAGCTGATAATTCCCACATAACTTATAAGTTTGGATCATTATACAAGTTGGCAAAGACAGATGATTTGAATAGTTCACGAATTGCTTTAGTGTGACTTCAATTCCAGAAATGTAAAAGAATCATTTGGGTAATTTTGATGTAAGGAACTTCATGGTCCCAATGACACAGATCCAGATATTTAATAAAATATGAAAGCATAGTAATCTAAGAGCTATTTCTGGCTTTGTAGCCAGTCTTTTCCTGCCTAGAAAATGGTGGTTCTGGAAAAATTCACAGTACACATGATTCTTATAAGCTCAATCATTTATTTTTTATTTGGAGATGTTATTGATATTGGAAACAAGTTGGATTTCCAGATCAAATGGGTTAAATACATTCCATTGCACTTTCTCTTATGAAGCAATTTGAACAAAGCTCCTATCATCTATGTGGTAAATGATATGTCCTTGGGTTTCCTATGACTTCTGAGAAGTGCTTTGTTGTCTCGTTCTATTTTGAACACAATGCCCATAGTGAAATCCATTTTCTCTTTATGCTTAGATTTTAAAAAATATTTGGTTTTTGCAATAATGTGGCCTGATGAGAAGAATAACATTATTTAGCAAAACTAGAATCATCCTTTCATTTGATTTGAAGATTTCTTGATCATAATAAATTCAACTCTATTCAAGAAACACATTATATACTCTCCCTTGAAACTTTACTTAATATTTTATTCATTTTCTAAATCCTATATACTTGGAACAAGTGGAAAGAAGAACTTATTTTTAATGCAAATTTTTTTGTGAACATTCTTTGCTTTCTTGTAAGTGAGACTGCAACAATTAAAAAATATAGTTTATGAACAGTATTTACTATTTTCTATAATTAATAGGAGGAAAGTGTTTTTTACCCTCTGGATAAAGCACAAACTAACCATATTTTCAACCTTGATGCAGTTGGCACTAAAAGCAGGCCAATTACTAGAGCAAACCAAATTGAGCGAACTTCGTACCAACATTGCTCGGAGTCTTTCAGAGCTGGAAATGTTTACCGAGGAAGGAGAGCACACTTATACTCCTGGAAGAAAAAGTGTTATTGATGAGAGGATGGAGGATCTAGTAAATGCACTGTTAGCTGTTGAAGATGCACTTGTTTCTTTGTTTGATCACAGTGATCATACACTTCAAAGGCGTGTTGTTGAAACATATGTGCGAAGGCTATACCAGGTAAGAATAAGATGTTATGTGCCTCTTTGGTAAGCCATTTCCATTTCATTGCTGGTTGAAGGCATGTAAATTTGAGTTTGAAGGCTGATCATTTGAAGAAGCATAACATTTGCAAGCAATCGATGGGATGCATTTTAAATAAGGCTGATCATTATTGTATCTTTTGTCCCTTGTAGATGTCAATTATGCTAACTCGCATTTTTGGGAGGATACCAATGATTGTTTCTGCATTTAGCAGTCTTTGTTGTACACTTTTGTTACACTTGTCACGTCTCTAAAAGTACTAATATTCATACATAGGTCTAATTTACCACCTGCCACTCATTTTTTTCTTGTGTGTTGGGCATATTCAAAGTTGTTTGTGGATTACATTCACATGAATATCATTTGTCCACAATTCTCATGCCTACTTCGATGAGTTGTTTGGAATCACCCATGAAAATCCTTCACAAGAAGTTTTTATTGGTTGTACAATGCAAGCTTCATTTTCTTTTTATAAATGTGAACTGCAACATCTGCCAAAAAATGATGCCCTGGCAGAGTTTGCAAAAATTCCTTTAAAAATAAATTGTTCTGTATTGTAGCTTCTCCGACATAGACTTCATATGTCAAGCCTCCTATCTACAGAGACAACCTTCAATGTGCAATGTCAATGGCACCTCCCAGACACCTCTCATGGTGGATATCATGCTTTCCCTTGTCACACAATGTTCATGATCTTCAATATATCATGGACTTCAAACATGTTTTATCCATGAGCTTCCAAATAGTTTAATCTTCTCAAATTTTTATTATAAATTTTCAAATAAATTCCCTTTTAATATTTAATTAAAATGACTTGCCTTTTGCTCATCTTTCAGTCTTGTTCACAGCCTCAAAACTTAGTGACATATCCAGATCTTATATCACTCTAAGAACATAGGCTATAAAGTTTACCACGCAACCTGCATAGAATTCTGAAAGCATATCGTGCATACCTAGATTTCTAATTCAAATATCAGTGTTCTTATGATCAATGAATCTATTGATCCTGTTTATGTCTTACAATAACATGCTTAAAACCCTATGTCATACGAGGAGTAAATGCAGTTTATTCTTCCACAGGCCATCTCAAACAACAATGATATTTTCCGTTGACATATTACCTATGCATTCCCTTCCCCACCTTGCATGTCAATTTTGCAATTACAAACGCTCAATAAATTGTTCAACTCAATAGATTTATATCACAAGTATCCTCCTGCACCTCATCTTAAGCCATGTTTTTCTCTGCTTGCTTCTTGCAGCTCTTCTAAGCACAAATCTAACAGAGAAATATGCTCTGGTCCCCCATTGTGTCTGCAATGTGCATTTGTTTTTGTGAAGCACTTGAATTGATGGCTGTAGGATGGTTCTACAATAAACAATGTTTAAGTTATTTGTTAAATCTATTCTTTCCTTTTTTGTTCTCAAGTATGATATTCGGATGTTAATTTTGTTTATTATAAAGCCTATTAGGGAAATCTCTTTGTGATTTGATGGTGATGCAATTCATGGACTATTTTATTAATTTTCTGGTTTATGTCATAACTGAAATTGTGTGCCCAGAGTTTTGAAACAGTTAAATGTGGCAAATATGACTGTGCAGAAACAAAAGCTTCCTCATGGGGTTCACCGAGATGCAGCAGTAGCACAGATACACACATTCAGGAAACTGAGGTAATGATTTGGTTGGTGAATAAGATTTCAACCTTATCTAATATTTGACAGGATTTTAACATAAGGCCCTTTTGAATTTTTGTTTACAAGAAGTCATTATATCATTCTGTATTATGATTCTTATTTGAGAATATTTTCAATATGGAGCCATGATTTTAGCATTTGGAATTGTGTGTTTTGGCTAGGCTCCATGTGGCACTTCAGATGCTGCAAAAGAAACAGAGTCTCCCCGTTTTCAAGCCTTGCTTCAGGTTACAAGAGGTCCTTGGAAGAATAAACTTACCAATGACATTAAAATATTCTCTCATGAATTAGATCCTAGAGGAGTTTGACCTTTTCCATCTTGGAAACCACGCAAATTTAACAATCTACAGGTCAACAATCCTTTTTATATTTGAAATGCATAAAGCATAAGACTATTCCAGTATTATTTTGTTCTTGCTTTGGAAATGGCTTGGAAAATAAATAGGAAGAGTTGCAATTTCAACATTTACAATTCTTTTGCTGAGCATGATTGGATTTTGCACTGTTTATTCATCTGGGAAATTGATGCTTTTGATTGTTTCAGGAAGTTTTGGGACCTATACGAGCGAGGTTTGACAAAGGAAAAGAAGAAGTAAACTCTGATTTGGCAATTTTTGCAAAAGAATTGGTTGAAATACTTGAGAAGACTTCAGAAGCTCATCCTGAATGGAAAGAGAGTTTGGAAGATCTGTTGGTTTTAGCTCGACAATGTGATATGATGTCACCTGGTGAGTTTTGGTTGCAATGTGATATGATGTCACCTAGTGAGTTTTGGTTGCAATGTGAGGGAATAGTGCATAGTCTTAGGGGTGCAGTGTAACATCTATGAAATGAGTTATAAGAAATATATTTTAAGTCCCAACACCCTGATATACACCTTTTGGATTTCCTCGTTGATTTTGTTTTCACATAGTCTTTTCATTGAACTTCGTTATACCTATTTTAATAGCCACAACTATGATGATTGAAGGTTTTTGTAAGCCAGCTAGTGTAGACCTCCAAACCCTTGGTGAGAAAATTTGTGCTTAATTAAACATGGAGCTATGTTTGACTCCTGAGCTTCACCTTTCCTAATGAAAAACCAAATCAAACGATCTGACCATCACCAGCTTCTTATTGGAACATATCATCATAAGCTAGAGATCTAGCATACCTATAGATTTTGCTCTTTGGAATTCAATATGACATAAGAAAAGCAATTAACAACGGGGTTCATCTAAATCTACTAATATCAAAATTTGGCCTATGGAATTGGATTCTTGAAAATTTTGTTTCATGTTACAGGCGATTGAGCTAAGAGGTGACACTTGTGTTTGTTTGATGCAGGGTGATATTTGGCATGATTGTGTCTTTGCCAATAATGCTATTATACTATGTGCTTCTTGTGTCTTTAACCTCGAAGCCTCAGTGAATCTTAGATCTACTAGTGGCATGAAGCCTGCTGATAATTCCATGAAATTCTACTCGCTGAATTGATACTTTCTCTAGATTCTAAATGGTTTGAATGAGTGTGATTTAATAAATTTCCCTCCATCTTTTCTAGGAGAATACAGTTATCTAAGGTGCAATGGTTTACTGTTGTTTTCATATCCTTCAATGCATCTGGAGGTTTTGAATAATGGGTTCAGATTGTTGAAGATTGGTGGTACCCTTGTTTACAGCACTTGCAGGTAATAATGCATACCCTTGTATTCTTCTTTAAACACGTCAGATTGCATTTTTGTGCATTCATGTCATGGAATATCCCAGTCCTTAAATTGGTTGATAACTCTAGCTATTCTTTGGTATTTTTTCCATGCAGCTTGACAACAGCACAAAATGAAGGTGTTGTAGAGAAATTCCTTCCTGTAACTCCTAATGCTGGTAAGGAAGCTATGTTAAGCCTCAGATGACAATCACTATTCTCAATCTTATACATGTTGTGACATCCATAATTTTGTTGAGATTGAATAATAGAATATTTTGATTCCATAATTGTGTGGGAAAAAATGCAAGACCTGTACAGATATAAGATAATTTTATTAATGTCCAATGAATGAACACAAATGTAGATCAATAGGACTAATGAATATATGAATACATGATTGGACACTCATCAAGAACATGTCAAGAAAAGATGGAACTAGAAGCCAAGGCCAAAATGCAATGAGATGTCCCAAGCTAAAATTGACCCAAATTTTTCCAACAATCTAAGTTTAGTTGAAGATTTGTCAAACACTAGTGGACACTACTACCTTACTACCTTAAGCTCAAGTCTGATTCCAGATAATTGTAATGCTCTATGAGAACTCCCTGATTGAGACCATTTTAACAAATACTTCAACATAGACTGTTGTAGCTTGCTGTGCATAATTCTGATTGTGGAGTTTTGTCAAACACTTAGAATGCTCATTGCTGTAGGTGTCATGTGGATGTTTTAACTTTTAAGCCTTGGATCTGATTTATGGGCTTAACATTGCATCCTTATGAAACCATATATGATTTTTACTGTTTATAACTTGAGATATTAATGATAACATTATATGAGAAAACCATATGCATTACAAAATTTAAAGAAAGAAACTTCAGATCTGATTATTTATTCAATGACTGAAAACATGCCTGGGAAGTGATGAAATGGATTCATTTTGACTGGTTGGCTCCACAAACAAGAAATATAGACTTTAATAGACTGTTGTGACCTCAGGGAAGCTTCATGAACCCTTTCAATGTAGCCTTGTACAGGAAGTCAAATTACTGCTGCTTGCTACAGGACATAAGTGTGTTGAATATGCTGCTACTGGAAAGTGCTTTTGAGCAATAGGGACAGTTTGCTACAGGACTGATTCGATTTGCAGTAAATAAAGTCTGATATTCTCATCAAATATGGTGAATATTCTCACATGAAATGTACAGACCTTCTATATTTTTCCCCACACCCAAAGGTGCCCTGTTACATAGTTGCACCCTCTCAAAACTGTAGTGGATAGCACTCAAAGCAATTGAGTTTAACCATTGGGCTCCAACTGATGTGTATCCCTACAAAGAAATATGGTATAATGTTCTTTATTGGCATTTGTATTTTTTTTTTAAACACTTATAGCCGTCGGTTAAGCAACGGCCTATAGGTGTTTTTAAAAATAAAAAAAATTTCAATACCGTTGCTTAGCCGACGGTTCCGTTTTCATACTCCGTCACTTAACCGATGGTTCCGTTTTCATACTCTGTCGCTTAACCGACACTAACATTTAAAGTTTAATATGAATTAGATGTCGAATAATCGATGATTTACATTTAACCAATGGTAAACTGAGCTGTCGCTTAACCGACAGATTGGAAAGATGTCGGATAACCGATGAAAATCCACCGACGCTTAAAAAAAATCATAGTGTCATACATGCGACAGGGAAGTGTTGAAAATCTGACAATACGGCCATCGGATTTTTGGTCGAAATGTAGTAGTGTTGTGAGGAGATTGCTTCTACTTCTACAAACCTACACCCTAGAGGAAAATGATGTTGATTCTTTGAGGCATCTTTTCTCCTTTGGTATGTTGATCCAAACATTAAAATCTATTTTTTTCCTACTTGGTTTTTTGAAAATATCACCTAGGCATTGATCTTGTTGCCATTCTTCAGGATGATCTATTTCTATGTTACAAAATAGTGCAATCTAAATTTGTGATTTCATTTTTTCTTTTGGAGTAGTTACTTGTTTCACTATTTTCTAAGAAATTTGATTGGTTCAAAATCCTCAGTGACTGCATGCAAAGAAACATCTAAGAGGGATTATTTTCCAAGTCTTGAATACATTTAAATTTAATCTACAACTCTTATGAATGAATATAAATAGTTGGATTCATATTTTTATACCCAGCATGCTTCTTATGAATGAATATAAATAGTTGGATTCATATAAATAGTTGAATAGTGATGCAGGCCACATTGGATCATTCTATGTATAAGGTTTTATTTAGACTTACATAAATCAATATAGACTCTAGATTGAGTTCTACATTTTTTAATAACAAAAATTGGCTTCTTGTTTCAATTTATTTCTATCATTCATTCCCTCGTCATTGCTGCCAAACAACTTGATCAGTAGCTTGATTGGCATCCTCTTGATTAGGTAAGTGATACTGTACTACCTTTCGATGTTTTCTCTAAATTATTTGTGTTTTGCACTACCACTTTGTATTGACTGTAGCTTGTGTTATGTTTTATGATATTTTTTACAGGAAAGACCAAGGTTGGAGACACAGTTAACATAATTGTTAACGTCTTCTCAATTGTGGTAGGTCACCATGTCCTACTTTCAGTATCTTGTTAGTATTATGGTTGAATGGATAGCTTGTATAAAATTAGTTGTCATTGTTTACAAAAATGTTGAGTAGTGTCATGTCCAATGATTATATGAAAATGTACATAAGAGAAATACTAATGGAAGTATTTGTTTGTAGGTTTCCATTGTTGTTGTTGTAGTTTCAGAAGGACTTCCATTGGCAGTCACCTTGATGTACGATTAATTGCAGAAGTTTTTCTAGATTTAGCTAATTCAGATTAATATCTAGTGACTATCTATGATTTATTTTAGAGTGGTGTCTCGCTTGTTAACCTGTTTTCTTGTCATTTTATTGACAGTTTAGCTTATTCAATGAAGAAGATGATGGCAGACAAGGCTTTGGTTAGTATCTGATTTACAATAATTTATTACTATGCATGGATGGGTGATTGATATCTCAACATCTAAAAATTCACCCCATTCCAGGTATGAAGTTTGTCAGAATGTGAGACTATGGGTTCTGCTACAAAAATTTGTAGTGACAAAACAAGGGCACTGACCTTGAATCAGGTTGGCCTTTCTCATTGGTTTATATCTATGGGCATGATTTCTTCTTATAAGTGTGTTGGGATATGATAAAACATGGCATTTCCCCATTGTTATATGATTCAATGTTCTTTTTAATTGCATGTGAAGCTTAACCCTATTACATAACATGTCATATTTGGTTTCCAGATGACAGTTGTTAGGGCATGGGTTGTTGGCAAGCTCAAGGACCCACCAGACAGTTCAGAAATTTTCCCTTCTATTGTGTGTTTCCTTCTTATTGAGAGTATCTCCTAGAATACCACAGGGAGTGTCTTTAAACCTGAGGTAAAACATTATAATCTTTCCAAGTACATCAGTATGAATAGAAACTTGGAAATAAATGTCTAATCACTCAATTCAATTGTTTTGTATATAAAAAAGAAAAGCAATTGGAGGTTAACCACTTATACTATGAAACGAGAACTATATACTATGAACGAGAACTCTACCCATACAAATGATGATTTTTGCAAAAAAACCACCAAAAACACCCCCCAAATAGAAAAGTGTTGATACCAGTATACACGTTTTTTTTTTAGGGTAAAAAATAGAGCCATGGACTAAACATCCCATACTGTTGTTTAACAAAACTTTAAAATCAACCTTAAATTGGAAAAAAAGAAAAATTCTTGAAGAGATAAATTACAACTTTCTGAAAAATTGCATATTAAAGAAAAAACAGATTTCTCTAATAATTTCACCATTATAACCATATAGAAACAAAGAAATTATGATGTGATTCATAATGAGATAATATATTAGACCATACAAGAATAAATGGTTCATATAAATATTCAAAAACTCCTCTAGAGTTTCAATTACAAAAATCATACTAGTAAAAAGCATCTAACTGCCTCTTCAAATTCATCCATGGATTATGACACCCCATCATCAAAAAATCCTGTAGAGTTTCAATTAAAAAAATCATACTAATAAAAAGCATCTACACTACTTCTTCAAATTCATCCATGGATTCTGACACCCCATCAGAATCTACATTTTCTGCAGATGAAGGACTTGATGAAGATGTAGATGACCCATACTCTTCTCTATTATCAATGGGAACACCATCTAAGTCTACATCTATGCCCATTATTTCAGATGTCATATTCCTTCGGGATCTATGACTTGGTTTAAAAGACTCCCATCTTGCAACTTCTGGCTGTGGAAGCAACCTCTTGATAATCTCTATAGTCTTGGAGCGGAGAGTGTCTTTCTTTGTCAACTTGAAATCATAAACAAGTATATCAACTTCCTCTAATTTCAAGATGTCAATGCAGCGGCAATTTATTTTTTGACCCTTTTTGTTTCTCTTTCTGCAAACCTTTTTCTCAACCACCATCTCTTCCTTGTACACACCATCAAATGGGTGTGTATCTGTTGCATACCAATGTACTTCTACTAATAATACTTGTTCATTTTCTTTATTGACCTTCATAGCTTTTGCAATCCAGAATGGATATTGACGTGGATCATCTGTAGCCAAAACTGCAATCATGCAACCCTCCTTGATATCTTGTACTGAGCCCCTATAAAGGTCTTCCATCTCTCGACGCTTTGCGGATGATCTTCTAGAGTCAATATACATTTCTCTTTCCTCTACTTGAGAAAACTCAACAGCTTGAGGTTCAACATTTGTTACCTCGTTTTCATTTGATAAACTTTGTGGCCAAGCAAATGGAGTCTTCAAAAATATATCTCCATTTGTAGAGTTTGAAATTATGTCACTCTGCTCTATGAAAAAAGACTCCCACCAAACGGAATCAGCAACATCAAAGTACTCATATGTATCTTCAATAGACTTTTTGATTTCTTCCAAGCATTGAGAAGAATCAACATCTCTACTATGTCGCCTTGCATTATGAATCTCTGTAGATGATTGCAATAACAATAAATTTGAAGCACACATTTGACGACTTGGGATGAATTTCAAAAATGCCAAACCTGATGAAGGCCCCCATTCTATGCTAGTTGAGTACTTCTTACCCCACAATAGTGTTTTTCCATCAATATTTTTTATACGAAATTGATGTTGAAAGCTAATGTCATTAATTTTTTCAATGCATCTTTCCTCACCATGTGATCCAAACAGAAATCTTCGCATGTCAACAGTTTCTTCCAATTTCTGTACAGCAGGCTCTGGATGGTATGCTTTCCCTATAATTTCAATCAATGATGGCAGGCTCCCGACTTTCTTCCTCCTCAATGTCCTTGCAAAATGGCTGAACATTTGATCAATATGATCATGTGTATGCCCAACATGAAGGAACCCAACTTTTACCTTCTTAAAAATTCCCAATTCCACAAGCATGCTTAGATAACCAAGCGGGCGGAGGTCCCGGGCACCTTCCCCCGGTACCTCAAATTAAAGATAACACATAAAAGATCTCTACCAAAGACTTTTTAAGACTTCTGAGGTGTGTGGGACAATTAAGGAGGGGAAATAAGATCACGTTCTCATGGAAGCTCGCTTCAACATAACAAACAATCCATTAGACCAAAAGACTTAAACCATCTAACCACTTTTTTAAGAAATGTTTGGTACTAAGAGCACTGAAATCTCAAATCTCAATAATATGTTAATAGTTCTTATGTGCTCAAATCTCCAATACTCAAATGTACTTTAATGATGTTTAATTCTTAAATAACTTTATAAAAAGTAACTAAGATTTATTAGTTTTAATTAATTGAAATAAAATTATTTTTTAATATTTGATTGTTGATACATTTTATAGAAAAAGTACATCATTTTACTGTAGAAAATACCACCTAAATTCATAAGTTCATAGATATTTACCGTATACTTAATATGAAAAACAGAAGATGCCGATCACATGTTTCTTGATTGTTGCTTTGATCGGATGTATGAGTTTAGAGTCAAACTATTTTGTATTTCTTTGAGGATTTGAATTTCAACATCAAAACCAATAATACTAGCGTTTGCGTTGTCTATTTTCCGAGCCTTTTTAAGACTGTTGACAGTGTCAATCTAATAGTGATTTATATTGCCAAGAACATAAAACTTGTGAAACCTTTCATATTTTGTTTTTAAAATGAAACTCGTGAAAGAGATAGATTATTACACGACTGTTTTAAGGGGATTTTCCCAAAATAATTACCGAATATTTGTTCTGATTAACAACGTTATACACAATATGCATCGAATGTAACTTACAACCAAACGAACCATCTTACAGCTGCAATTACAGATCCACAGAATATGTGTTTATCTAGAAATTGGGATTCCGTATATCCAATAACTGGGATGTGCTTTCAATACGAATTCGGCCCATATGAACATGAAACCTTAATATGAAATACTCAGTCGACATTGTTCATAGGATCGTATGAGGTACGATTTTCAGAAACTGAAGACGGAGGCAACAGTAAAGTACTAGTCGTAATCGTTGTCGCTTCTTCTGGCTTTCTCTCCAACACTTGGACTCATCCAGGAATCGCTTGAATTGAAACCGTGGTCTCAATCACTATGTGAAATGCGCTGCTTAATTCAGTGTCCTGAGCAATTGTAGCACCTTCCGGCTTCTTGTTTTGGCTAAGGAGATTCAGAGAATGTCTACACAGAGGGCATGAAGAATTCAAGGTGAACCATTTGTCAATGCATTCCATGTGAAAGCCATGATTACAGTCAGGCAATGCTCGGAGGTCCCGAGCACCTTCCCCCTCCTCCTAAGCACCCCGCTTGGGCGCCAAAGGGCGGCCCTCACTGCGGCCCTCGATGCCCGGCATCGAGGGCGGCCGTGAGGGCCGCCCTTTGGCGCCCATGCAAATGTGAGAGTCAAATTCTAGTCTCGAATATATGGAAGATGGCGAAAGCAGATCATTCGAGAGAGCCCTCGATGCCCGGCATCGAGGGCGGCCGTGAGGGCTGCCCTTTGGCACCCAAGCGAATGTGAGAGTCAAAGTCTGGTCTCGAATATATGGAAGATCGAAAAAGCAGATCATTCGAGAGAGCCCTCGATGCTGAGAGTCAAAGTCTGGTCTCGAATATATGGAAGATGGTGAAAGCAGATCATTCGAGAGAGCCCTCGATGCCCGGCATCGAGGGCATCCGTGAGGGCCTCCCTTTGGCGCCCAAGCGAATGTGAGAGTCAAAGTCTGGTCTCGAATATATGGAAGATGGCGAAATCAGATCATTCGAGAGAGCACGCGAGGCCATGGCAGCAGGGAATATGGAATATATGAAAGACATTAAAGCTTTGAAGGCCAAATATGCTTTTGGGTCCTCTCCATGTTCTTCTGTGTCATGTCATGTATTTATTTACGTGTCTCGAATCATTGGGATGCTCACAGACTATCCTGCTCTCAAGCCAACAAAAGCAAATGTTCCGGAATAAAGAACGTCTTGCATTTATAGAGTGTTAGGTTTGTTAACTATTTTCTAAATAGTGTTCATTGTACAAAGGTTAATATTAAAGCGAAAAGTTAGTTAACTATTTTCGAAATAGTGTTCATTGTACAAAGGTTAATATTAAAGCGAAAAGTTAGAGAACAATGTATTGCATGTTTGTTTTGGATTTCAAATCGAAGGTGAAGATTAAAGGCGAAGTTAGAGAACATTGTACTGCATGTTTGATTTGGATTTCAAATCAAAATACAGAGAAAGAATCTCTGAACATTGTCTTTGATGAAGAAATGATATAATAAAATATAAAGGAGCGTTGTTTCTGGCTGGAATTTTGAAGCTAAAACCCAGGTGGGGTTGAGTTTTAAACCTGAGGTGTATGAGCATAATAAATAACAAAAATCGATAAAACATAAAGACAAGATATATATACGGATCTTTGTTATCAATTCAAAATAAAAGTTGAACCAAGAGTAAGAAAGGCTTACCTTATTAATAAAAATCCTATTTTTCCTTTATCTATTTTTATTTTTAAAATATTAATTATACATTATAGAAAAAATATTTAATAAACTAAAAATATTGATTATGTCAGATGTATCTCCTATTGGAAATGAGAATCATGTTAATGGAAATCATATCTATTAAAATGAATGATTTAATTATAAAAATACAATTGATTAAACTGAATGATTTAATTATTAGAGAGTTTCAATTTAAATGATTGAGGAGTCTAACAAACTCTTAAGAATAACTAGTATTTAATTATAAGAGAGTCTCAATTTATAAGTTTGAGGATTTCAACAAACTCTTAAGAATAACTAGTTAGTTGAGAAAGTCTATGTGAGCTTAAATCACACAAGCTATTATGTGTTGGAAAATGCCAACACCAACAACTCTTTATAAGCTAAACATAAGGAGGAAATAACAGAAAAAAATGGGTTGCGTCAACAAGGCCTAATAAGGTACCTACGTACAAACTCTCATAAGTTGAGGAAAGGAGAAAACCTTATAGGGAAAACTCTTCTCCAAAAGAGAGAAAAGCACCATTGCCTAAGAGGGGTGGAGCTGGAGTACTGGAGTCCTTCAAAATCCCTATCCAAAGAGCCAAAATAGAACGACAAAGGAGACAATGTCTTGCAAATGTTGAACTTGATGATACACTTGATCATTATATTTGGAATGGGCTTGACACTATGCAATATAGAGTCATTTTAGGTGACTGTGCAGACATTGCAAATCTTGTTCCTAAAAAGGAGTACGCACTAGTGATTGCAGATATCCCTCAAGGATACAATATCCGAAACACTACTTATGATTGTGAGCCTTATACTTACCAATCATTCAGTAAAGTGGTTTCGGGATTTGTAGATGTCACAACATCACCACTATGGAGATTTGTTGTTTTCCATTCAGACACACAATTAGGGGGCTTGTTGACAGCTTTCAGGGGTAAAGGAAAAAAAAGGAAGCAACTTCATTGGTAATATATTTGCACTATATTATCAAAATTTTGAATTTATAAATCAATTATATTTATTGATAAGTTAATTAATTGTTTTATATTTTTGTTACAGGAAAAAGCCTAATGTTCGTAGCTCAGGCAGCGATCCATTCCTGAGTGATGCTAAAAGCATACATATTGCAACTTGGACACAAGAAGATGCTTATGAACCTCTTTTAATCAATGAAAAGAGAGGAGGAAAACCTAGTCAGATATTGAGTTATAATGCCGTGGTAAAAAAATTAACATATGAAGAAAGGGATTTGAAAGGAGTGACTGTAAACATCTATCAAAAGCCACAAGCATTGATTAATTATCTCATAGATACATTTTCAAGAGAAGGAGATTGGGTCTTAGATTTGTTCTCGGGTTCAGGTAAACTTTCTCATATTACATATGAAATAATATATCAAGTTTTATTGTATGTTTTATCCTTCATTATTTTATTGTTTTAAAGTATGCTTCTTTATGCTATTTCACTTAACTTTCATTTTGTTGTTGGTGATTAGGTACAACAATAGCATGCTCCTTACAGAAAGGAAGAAGTTGCATATCGATTGATAATGATCCACTCCAATGCAATTACATAAAACAAAGAATTAAGGCTATTCAAGTTCTTCCAGATGAACTGCAAGAAGTTGGTTTGAAGAAAGGAGAGTTTAGTGAAACACTTGTGGCAAAGATGTCAAAATAGCCCCAACCCCCGTTAGGAGGGGTGTTTGGAAAGGAGCACTTTCGGGATCTTGCAGACATAGAAGACCCAATGGAAGAGGACATTGATGTCCCTGAGGAAATTCAAGCTCCAGAAAATTCCAATGTCGATGAAGAATTTGGCATGCATGATATTGTTGAATAGTTTCATGTTTTGAAGAAAATGTTAATTTTGACAATTTTTGACAATTTTTTGATCAGATATATTAGTAATGTTTTGACTTTCAGACTTTATTTTAGAAATAAAATTTTTAAATATAATTTTTTTAATATGTTTTTTACAAATAATTTGTATATTTTTTCTCGACTTTATGTGAGTCGTTACTTTTCAATAACTAATATGAAATATGATCATGTTTAGAGAAAAATTCTCTGAAAATTCATTGAAAATGGTTTTAAATGTCTTTATTTTATGGAATTATTTACAATTTTGTCAATAAAAATGCCTTATTTTGTACATAAAAATGTCTTATTTTATAGAAAAAATCATAAAATGTATATTTTTTCATTATAAATTGCTTAAAAATGTATGTTATTTTGTTAAATTTCAAAAAACACACTTGAAAATAGAAATTAAAAATATTTTACAACAAAGATAATTCAAAGGCCCCAAAAAATGTCTGAAAATGAAAATGTGTGATACTGGCATCAACCATTTTTGAAATGGGGGTAAAAATAGCTACTAAAATTAGGAGAGAGAAAAACGAGAACTATGTCGAGTTCTCGTTTCATAGTATAAGTGGTTGGTTAAGATATTGAACATTATAAATAATTTTCTTCATTGTTTTTGTATTTTACAGTTCATTGTTTTTTTACTGAGATTTTTTTACTGGATTTTGCAGGATTGAAATTAACTAAGTGGGCCATTGAGTATGAAGATCCTGTTGCTGAGGCTTTGCCATTGAGTATGAAGAGTCTGCTGTTGATACTTTCAAGCTGCTAAGTATGGGTTAATTGAAGATGTTGTGGGATCTAAGTATGGCTTAGCAACCAAGTACAAATGGGATGGTTTAGTCATTGTAATATTTTGAAAAGTCATCGATGTATTAGATGATTTTCATGTAAATTTATATGCAGATAGTTTTTTAAAAAACTCATATTTATTGTAATACTTGACATTTCATATAATATAATTTGCATGATTTAAAACTTATATGGTTGTACTTTATATTATTTATAAGTGTTGTAATTTACTAATTAATATGACATTGCTTAATTCACATGTGTATTATATGATGATAACTAATGTATGGTTTTTTTTAATTTAAACATAATATCATATTAAAAAATTATATTGATTAATAATGGCCACCATTAAAACTACTAAAATATAATAACCACACATAAGATGGTTAAATTAGTGACCAATAAATGAGATTAATGACCAAAATTCGCATATAAAATGACCAAAAATTGAGAGATACTTGACCAAACAATGAGATATAAATGACCAAAAAAAGGACCAAAATTTGCATATTAATGACCAAAAAGCAGTTTTGGTGGCTAATTTACGGTCTTGTATTACGCGATCAACTGTGGTCATATTCTTGTTTGTCATGTGGTCATTAATTTGGTCATAAATGTGGTCATAAATTTGGTCATTGATTCAAATATTGACCAAATTAATGACCAAGTATATGACCAAATCAATGACCAACTGACAAGCTATAAACAACCAAAATAAAATGACCAATTTTGGTTGCGTAATAAAAGACCGTAAATTAGCCACCAGCGATCGCCAAACCAAAAGTGGTCATTGATATGCGGATTTTGGTCATTTTTTTGGTCACTAATCTCTCATTTTCCACTAGAGACCTCACTCTCTATCCTCCAGCTCGACCGAGCTTAGAAGTTGAAACTTTGTTATGGATGGATCCAGAGGAAGAAGAGGGCGTTCAGCCATTATTAACAATAGGAAAGGCCTTGACTTTTAAAGATGAAACTAAAGATGATGCCATTAATAATTTCATCAGTGAACCCACTTCTATCAATAAAAAATTTTATCAGATCCTAAATATTACTCTAGGTGAGGAGGAACAAGAAAATCTCACAAAAGAGGCATTAGTCAATGACACTCATATAGTTCCAGTATTGAAAAATTCAAAAAGTGTTCCTATCAAGGTAGAGTTTGGAAAAACCCTGACTATTAATCCCATCCTTTCCCTAGATTAACAAAAGCGCCTGATCAGTCTCTTAAAAGAGCACAAGGGGGCATTTTCTTGGGAGTACACAGACATGAGGGGTATTCCCTCTAATCTATGCACCCATCATATTTTTATCAAAAATGACTCCTGACTTGTGTGCCAGCCTCAACAACGAATGAACCCCAATATTAGGGACATAGTGAAGGAAGAAATTTAGAAACTCTTGGAAGCAAGATTTATATATCCCATTTCAGACAGCGAATGGGTGTCTCCATTCATAATAGTACCCAAGAAGAATGGTAAATGTAGATTCTGTGTGCACTATAGAGAGCTGAAAAAGGAAACATAGAAAGATCATTTTCCCTTGCCTTTCATCATTCAAGTACTTGACACCTTATCTAGGAAGAAGTTCTTTTCCTTCCTAGATGGGTTTAGCAAGTACAATTAGATCCATATTTCTCTTGAAGACCAAGATAAAAATACCTTCACCTATCCCTGGGGAACGTTTGCATATAGAGTGCTTCCCTTTGACTTATGCAATGCACCAGCAACATTTCAAAGAGCTGTGATTGGCATATTTTCAGAATTAGTTAATGATAGTATGGAAATTTTTATGGATGATTTTACTCCTTATGGAAAGGATTTTCAAGAAGCATTGAAAAATTTGGAAAAGGTTTTAACTCACTGTGAACAGACTCGACTCTCTTTAAGCACTGAAAAGTGCCATATGATGATGAGTGAAAGAGTGGTGTTGGGGTATTTCATCTCTGCTGATGGAATCTAGGTGGACCCATCAAAAATCAAGGTAATAAAAAATATACCTACTCCTGTAAATCAAAAAGAAGTGCGAAGTTTCTTGGGGCATGCTAGATATTACTGAAGATTTATAGAAAACTTTTCCAAACTTGCCTCTCCTTTGTTTTCACTATTAATAAAGGATGTGCAATTTATTTGTAATGAGACATGCCAGACAGCGTTTGTTAAACTTAAGGAGAAGCTGTCCACAACTCCCATCCTAAGAGGACCCAATTGGACCCTGCATTTTCACATTTCTTCAGATGCTTCTGATACTTCCATTGGAGCAGTTTTAGGATAGCAGGACAGTCAAGCACCTTATGCAGTTTATTATATTAATAAAAACTTAGTCCCTGCTAAACTTAATTATACTGTTACCGAGAAGGAGTTCTTAGCCATTGTTTACTCCATTAACAAATTTCGACATTATATCACTGGATATCATACATTTGTGTACACTGACCACTCGGCCATTAAATATCTAATGAATAAACCTGTTACCAATGCCAGGGTAAATAGGTGGCTATTGTTATTATAGGAATTCAATATTACCATTATAGACAGACCTAGAAGAGAAAATTTTGTCGCTGATTTCTTATCTCATTGTACTAACAGTGATGTTAATTTTCTTGTTGAGGACTCTTTTCCAGATGAACATTTATTTGCAGTTTTATCTCACTCCCCTTGGTATGCAGATATCACTACCTACTTGGCTACAAGAAAGCTTCCAACACATTTGTCCAAAAGAGAAAAGAGGAAAATTATTCAACAAAGTGCCAGGTATTGTTGGGTAGATGGTCATCTCTTCTACACCGGCCCTGATCTTGAGATCAGAAGGTTTGTAAGAGAAGATGAAATATTCCATATTTTGAAGGCCTACCATGATGAGCCTTGTGGGGCACATTTTGCAGACAGGAGGATAGGACACAAAGTGATGAGAGTGGGATACTATTGGCAGGCCCTTTTTAGGGATGCAAAAAGATATGTCTAGTCTTGTGATAGCTACCAGAGGATGGGCCAACCCAATAGATTAGATCAAATGCCTCTTCAACCACAATTAGTGGTTGAACCCTTTAATATATTGGGCTTAGATTTTTTTGGTCCTATCAGCCCTCATTCCAAGTAGAAAGCCTACATCTTGGTCTGTACCGACTACATGAAGAAATGGGTAGAAGTTGTGGCTCTGGTGAAGGCCAATGACCAGGCTGTGATCAATTTCCTGTATGGTGAAATATTTACCCATTTTTGGGGTACCTGAGGAAGTGGTTACCGATGGACGACCACAATTTGTGTCGCATAAATTCAAAGCTCTGCTACTAAAGTACCATATTCGGCACCAGATAGCTTCACCTTACCATCCCCAAGCCAATGGTCAGGTGGAAAGCACTAACAAATTTATTGAAGCTATCCTTACCAAGATGGTCAAGAGCCATCGTAGAGATTGGACTGATAGACTTTCGAAAGCATTGTGGGCATATCGTACTACTTGGCGCAACACTCCAGGTTTCTCTCCTTATGACTTGGTGTATCAGAAAAGTGTTGTCTTCCCGATTGAATTTGAAATTAAGACTTTGAAGATAGCTATGGAGGTAAACCTAGATGTAACCAAATCTCAGAAGAGAATATTGAATCAATTGAATGAACTTGAAAAGAATTGTTTAGCTACTGTGGATTAGACAGTATTAATCCAGCAACAGAGATCCAATTGGCATGACCGATTCAGCAAAAAGAAAGTCTTCTGCGAGGGAGACTGGGCATTATTATACGATTCAAGATTCAAAAGGGATTTCAAGGGTAAATTATGCACCAGATGGTTGGGCCCATACCTGGTAGACAGAGTATTTGATAACGGTACGCTCCATCTGGTAACCATTGATGAGAATCATGCACCATTATTTGCTAATGGTCACAAGCTACGACTGTACCATAAGCCCATTTCAAAGGATGCATTCACTTCACAGATTGCAGTTGATCCAGACTACCGGTTAGAGCAAGAGTAGGAATTTTTCTCTACCCCTGTCAATCATTAGTTAGTCATTGTAAATATTACATGAATATTTGTACATAAATAAACTTTTTTTTAACTGTTACCGTTATCTTTTTCTTTTGCACTTGATCCGTTTCTTTTTTATAAATAAAATGTGTAGGGATGCATCTAAGGAGCGGTGGTCATCATCAGGCATGTTGACTAGGGTCATCCTTATGTAACTTTTGACACCAGAAGCAAAGTCCTTGAATAAATCTGTTGCAGCTACAACACCTTCAAAATAATTCTTTTACCCCCTTTTGTGCAACTGCAACATCGTAAAACTTCCACCTTTATCCCGTTCTGTGCAGCTACAACACTGTAAAAATTTCACCTTTATCCCATTCCGCATAGCTGCAACACCATAAAAATTCCACCTTTATCCCTTTAGCGTAGCTGCAACACCATAAAAAGTCTTCCTTTATCATGTTTCGCATAGCTGCAACACTGTAAAACTTCCGCCTTTATCGCGTTCCATGCAGCTGCAACACCATCAAATTCCATCAGCTTAAATCCTTTTTTCAATTTCGAGAGCTACAACACCATTTTACTTTTGTCCATTTTCACCTTTTCCAGTAGCCGCGACATTGTTTTACTATTGTCCACTATCACCTTTTCCGGTAGCTATGACACCATTTTATTATTGTCCACTTTCACCTTTTCCGGCAGCTGCGACTCTGCCACATTTGGCTGATTTTTCTATAATCCAAGGACGTGACTTTGATAAACTGTTTGATTTCTCTATGGTCTGCAGCTGTGACTCCTCCATTATTGTCATAACTCTTTGTAACTGTGGTTAGAAACTCCTGCAGATCTTGCTCCGATTCCTGATGCCGGTGATTTCGATATATACTTCAGCATTCATCATGTTTCCAACCAATTTGACACGATGGTTTTGGTTCGCTGGATTAAAAGGTCATTACAGCATCCCTATAATAATAATTACACTTAAATGGATGCACTTCACATGCTCTATTATTCTCCAAAGGTCACCATCCATCACGTATTTTTGAAGGTATGGTTTTGATTATCTACTTGATTAAGTATTAACTGGATCTGACAATATTAATCATACCTTCCTTTTTGTGCCCATTATTACACCTCCATATCGTTAACCATCCACTCGTGTGACTTAATGAATAATTATGTTACCTGATAACTGCCACCTTTCCTAATTTGGGATAAATTCCAAATAATCTCATGCTCTGAAACTTTCCGAATTTACCCAACTCCACTCTCAGTTGTTCATGCATAATCTGTGCTTTAACCTCCATTGTCGATATTTATAATCTGTCGGTATACAACACACTTATGAAGGAAAGCAAACATGGGTATTCAATCTAAACATGAACCTCCAAACATGCAAGAACTCAGAAGAAATGTCGAAGTTTTCGCTATTTTTCAAGCTGCGGGCTGGACTGAATTCTTCCAATGTTTGAATGGATTTCATCGTGAGACAACTCTACAATTCACCTTGAACCTTACAGAAACCCACTCAGAGGTTTGTGGATTACATATTGAAGTCTCTAAAGCAATAGTGGCTGAGGTCACTGGACTTCCTCAGGTGGGCAGAGCTTGGTTTGGACGAAGAACCCCCAATCCTATAGCAGTACAGGATTTTCTTAGGGAAGGGGAGCACATTCAACCATCATAGAGGGGAATAGAATTGTAATCACTGCCTCGAACATGGAATCAAGTAGCAATTTTCCTTAATAAGTATATCACCTGTGAAGGTAGGTATCAAATGGTCTATCACTCTGAATTTCCTTTATTATCTCCTCTCCGTCACATGGCCTTGCTAAACATTCCATTTTATTTATTCAATGATTTACATCATATGGAAGGGTTTGTCCAAACCGCCAAGCATCCAATCTCTTCCCTTACCCACCATGGCCTCATTAAGTTAATCATTTTATGGGCCCTTGCTCAACAAAACCAAACCTGGGAGGAATTTACATGTCAAGTTCAGGAACGCGTTCTTTTTCCCAGTGATCCAATAGAAGAGGAAATAGAAGTACCTATACTCATGGGGCCTGTTCAAAACCAAGAAGATCCTCCCAATTCACAATTGGGGGGAAATACAGAGCAAAAGGAGGTTCAAATTCCCTCCAATTTAGTTTGGGCGGGGGGGGGGATGAGACTGGCTCGGAGGATCAGTCAGGAGATCAAGTAGAACAATTGGGAGAGAATGTACAAGAAAACCCTATGGAAAGACTAAATAGTAGGGTGGCTTTGACAGCAGAGGCTGAAACTGAAGCAGCATTAGATGCTATGATATTTGAAACCAAAGATATAGAAGCAAACATGGAGGTGTTGACCATTGAATCTTCTCCTTAATGGGGAGGAACCCTAATTGAGGAAGAATAAGAAAATGTCGAAATAGAGGATATCCCTTCTACATTAGCCACAAATTTGGAAGTTCCAGCACCATAGAGAAAAAGAAGGAGATCAAAAGATGAAATACGGGCATCACCACCAATAAGACGAAAAGGAACCAGGTTAGTTACAACAGAAAAAGTAGCACAGGAAAGATGGGCAACCCTAGAAGCACAAATTGAGTCCCCATTCTTAGACCCAAAGAAAATGATGCCCCACAAGAACCAGATGCAAAAGAACCTCAAATTGAAGGACTTCTATCTAAAAATGGGCTATTAAAGGAGGAAGTACAATCACTCTAGAAGGAATTAGAAAATTGGAAGGAAGCATGCAAGAAACAGAGTGAAAGGAAGATGCACACATTGGTCGAAGCTACGGACCAATTAGAGGGATCAGCTCCTGCTGAGGCTGGTGATAAGGAAGAAAGAGTGGTTTGTCCTATGTGTGCAGAAATATTTAACCAGTCCGGTTACAAGGTTATAGTTTGTGCCTTTGTAACACATCATCCTGCACCTACAGCTGTGGAAGAATAGAGACAACCTGATGGGAAATATGGTGAGTCTCCCCAAGAGAGACTCTAGCAAAAGGAAGTAGTATATGAATAGGATGTTGATACACAAGAACCAGCATCTTTGAATATTCCTATTGAAATTGCCACCTAGATCGGGATAGCTAAACCAAAGGATGAGGTTATTCCTGATTTTGTTGAATAAGTTTGCACTGTGACCCTTGAACCTTCTCAGGGCACAGAACCAATAGGGATGGAACCCTAGCAGCAGAATAATGATGAGGTCAAACAGGACATTGTTACACAAGAACCAGCATCTTTGAATGTTCTTGTTCAAGCGGCCACCCAAATAGGGGAAGAAGAAGAACCAATTCCTGAAAACATTATGGAATTCAATGAATAAATTTGCACTATGACTCCTGAGTCATCTCATGACATAGAGATAATAGAAATGGAATCCCAACAGTAGGAAGATGAGGAAGTAAACCAGGATGTTGCTACACAAGAACCAACATCCTTGGAAATTTTAGTAGAGACTCTCAGGATGCAAGAAGAGGCCAACCCCAAAATGGATATCATTCTTGATTTGAATTTAGGAGAGGATGAACAAACGCAATCACAATCCTTAGGTGATACTGAAATCCTTGAGGAACAGCTCCATATGGAAAAAGACATAAAAACAACTTTACAATCCTAGCAGCATGAACAAAGATATGGGCAGGGCTCTGTTACACAAGAACCAGCAACCTTGCAACCCCCTATTGAATTTGTAGCTAATAATCAGGTAGGTAAGGAGATTAAAATTAAGGAGGAAGTTTCTCCACAAGAACCAAAATCCTCACAATCAGCTACCAAAGTTGCTATAGGAGAACCCCAAAAAGAGGATGTTGTTACACAAGAACCAGCATCCCTAGAAGTTGTTTCAAGACTACCTATGGTTGAATTTGTTGCAGAATAAATTCTAGGAAGGGATGTTGTTACACAAGAACCAACACCCCCAGAAGTGATATCAGAAGTGCAGGATGTTAAATGTGGCACATTAGGTGATAAGGTATGGGCCGAACTTCCTCAAAATTTTATCAATCTGGATTTTCATAAGGAATAACATCCTGAAGAAGAAGAAATCCTGAAGCTTACATAAGGACTCTCGATCCTGAGAATAGAAGTAAGGAGGTGGAAGAGCTAGGTGGAGAGATATTAGGAAGGGATGGTTTCCCTTACCGAACATAGAAATACCACCAGGGAACTAAAGGAAAAATGGGCAGAAGAACTCATGACCTAGAAACTCTATGAGGAAGAACTACAGAAGGAGCTAAGGGAGCTAAAAAAGTTCAAGTCTATGCAGGTGGAAAAATACCATCTATATGCTCTTTTTCAAGAATGATTGGGCACCAGAGTACCATCCTCCTCTTACCCTGTGTTTTTATTCAAGCAGTTTATTTGGTTTAAACTAAGGGATGTGAAAGAAGGGAGGTCATATGAAATAGCAACCTCAGCGAAATTCTTGGAAACATTTATGGGTAGTGATTTTGAGGACTAGAATTTGCTGTGTGAGCTTTATTTGCATGAGATGGCTTGTCCTTTGGACCACCATTTGAATCATGTTCCTTTCTCAGACGATGTTTAGCTAAGGTATTTTTCCTCCTTTGTGAGCAATCATGTTCAATGGGAAAGGTCTTTCCAAATGTTCTCTCATAATGAAGCCCATTCTAATCTTTGGATCCAAAGAGAACCTCAGAATCCTCCTCTTATCCTTGCTTGACATCAGATTTTACTCTCATGTCCCATCCAAACTTGACATATAATGGAACTATAGGAAAGGGTTATTTCTACTTGTACCAGCCAGATTTCCATACATCAACAAACGGATTTGGAAGGTAGTCAGTACAAATGGTAGGTTACCTCTCCAACCCTTAGAAATAGGGACCCCTACTGTTACAGGAATTTTGAACAAGCACTTTCTAGGATTGAGGGTTATGTTGGATGCATAAGGGAATGTGGGGTTAATTGGTTGGGACTAAAATTTAAATTTTCTCTCATATGGTGGCCAGCAAAGCCGTACAGAGAATATTTCTCATTAACCAGGGCAGAAGAGCCGAAGTGTTGGAGATATTGGGTTGTCCATAAGGGATTTATAGAAAAATAAGTAACATTTGAATTCCCATACAACTTTTCTTCTCTCCGTGTGTTGGAATATAATAAACCCACTCATAAAATAATTAATCATTATTTGATTAATTTCCTACCCACTAGCTTAGATAGTTGGCATCCACTTGCACCTTAGAGTCAACACTTGCCATCTATATCCAAGGAATGATTTATTTCTGATTCTGGGTTGATATTGACCACTTTATGGCCATCCAAAATTGGTAACTATGCTTTACAACAGAATCTGCTTTATTCTTCTTTTTTTGCTTTATCCTGCTTTTCTATGGATAAGGTAAAGCTAGTCAACTAGGAAACTGGCAGCTTCTATTGCCAACCCATCCTCCATTATTTTCTCTCCATATTATAGGATTAGCAATTCTTTCTTTCACTCATCATCACTCACACATGCTATTGCTAATTCGTGAGGTGCTTGGTAGATTGGGAAAGTGCTTTAGTCAACTATGGGGTTTATCATAATTAGTAAGCCTGCTTTATGAGCTAGCTTGAGTTGTCTTCATGCAACTCCTTTTTCCTTTATAAGGATGTATTACCTATGTAATAATATCAATTATCATTTATTGATCATTCATTAATGTGTGTTCATTAATTCTTCTTCTTCTCTCCTTATGCTAATTCTCTACAATTCTATGTGAGTTTAATTGTGTGCCTAGATCCTTAGCAAGTTTATGAAATTCCTTATGCCATCAAGGATTTAGAATTTCTATACCATGAACGAAGCATAATGCCAGATGTAGATCCAGAATAATGGAGGTTGTTGCACAAGGGCATGCAACATGATAGTTGGGGGGAGATGTTGGGCCCAAAAATGGCCCCTTTTTTACCACCCTTATCCACCTCTTTTTGCCTCATCCTACACTATTGTGCATGCTAAACAGATGTTTTTTCCTCACTTAGCCCCTCAATTCATAAAGGTATGATTAATCATTGTCTTATTTTATTAATGCTTAGGATTGTGGTAATCAAGGCTCTACATCTTAAATTATGCTAACATATGATGGTTTTCTAAAGATATTTCGAGATATAAAGAATACAGGTGTAGCGGGATGAACATGCCAAAGAAGGGATGGACATTCATTGCTAAAACTGATCTCCATCCATTCCATCATTGCTCAAAGAATGTGGTCCCAGTGTATTAGTCCATGTGAGCTGTACAAGGGTAGATGCAACAGATTGCGACAGATTTGGATGCGACAGTGCGTTGCTGCTCAAAAGTAGTTGTAATCTGCATGATATCTTCTCAATCAATCAGGATCATTATTTCTGAGTCGAATAAAAGCTTCCCTATATCTTCTACTCTCATCCTGCCACAATTGTAACAATTTATTGTAATTGGGGTAGCCTAAAGATTAGAGATCTTCATGGTTTCCCAATAATAGGCAGAGAATATTATGACTGTAATTATATAACTATGGGGAACTATGCTAAGCTAGGGTTTGAACATTTAACTAAATTATTGTATCAGCTGATTGAGGTTGCATGACTCATCTGCCATCTATAATACAAGGAGTTTGATTCAGATCTCAACGTTTTAATGCGTGTTATTTCCAGCATCTCTTTGTGAAGGCTGGGCCCGCCTTCCCATAGGGATTGCTGAGTTAATTAGGTATTTATTTTGTTGTGTGATTTTGTGATAATTTCCTTTCTTCATAGTAAGCTGCAATAGTTATTGATTGACAGTGTGTTATTGGATAAACAGTAATTGCATTTCTTGTAATATTGCAGTGGTAATGTGTGTCAGTCGACTGTATAGGTAATTGTCCCTTATGCACTGTGTGATAGTTGTAATAGCCCTGTTCATCCCTAGTTCTTTCAATTGTTGTTTTCATAGATCTTTGTAGTTCATTCCCTTGCTTTTATAGTTGCATAATTTCATTCCTATACTTTGAATTTCTAGAATAGCTAAATTCAATTTATGTCCTTTGGATTTCTAGTATAACTAAATCAAGATAATTGGGTGAATCATTAGATGGTTTGGCAATCATGATTTCATTTTCTACAAGAGTAGTCTAGATGTTATTTCCTGAATCTTTCAATTCTAGATTAAGAATCGTAAAAGGTAATTGTGGCCGTATTCTTGAGAAAGTAAATCAGATTAAGTGGATTATGGGATGAGTGTGGCTAAACAGGAAAGTAGGATCATTTACTTATAGCAACTTAGTGTTTAAGCATATATAGTGCATATTATCCTTGAAATAAAAGACTTTCCTGGGTTGAAAATAAATATTGAACACTTTGTATGTTAGCTTTAATTAACTTGCATATAAGTTTCCCAACACCAAGATCCTCTATCTTGAACTTTTTCAAAAGTTCTTCTTGCACCTATCTGTGAGCTTGTCATCTTTTTTAAGATCCTCATGTATTTATTATCCCATGGTTGTGTTCTTATCTCATACAAAGTCTTCTTTCATTTGCACACATGATTCTACGTGTCATGTGTCTTAACTTCTAGTGGCTGCAAATGCCTCTTCATAATCTATTTCTTCTTTTCGTGAGAAGCCTCGTTCTACGAATATTTCCTTGTATCCCATGATGCTTCCGTATAGTGCATGATGGAACTACGAACTTCCCTTCATGTATCGATACTGCATTCAAGACATCATTCATCTTGAACTTGTCTTCCCTTTCTTCTTGGTTACTTCTTCATGGCTGGAAGGTTCTGCATCAATGATGTCGTTGCATTCGTCATATTATTCTTCATCTTGAACTGTCATCGCTTGTTCTTCGGAACAAGTCTCATCCTTCTTTTCTTGTAGGCGATTTTGTTGATGCATATGTAACTTCGGAATGTATTATTCTATGTATCTTATGTATTGTAACCCGATGTTTATTCTGGGATGTCTCTATTATGTATTTGAGTCATGTGGTCATGCCTCGATGTTCTGATCGAGAGGATTAATAATGTAAACAAGTCATATCAAGTCATTAGGTAAGTCCCCACAGTTTTGGGGCACTTGAGTTATTATACACTAATTAAGGTGTAGGCTCGAGTAGTAATTATTAGGTCGAGCCTACGTGTGAAATGGAAATTCAAGTGAATAGACTAATATAAATAGAGAGTGTGAGTCTCTCTATTTATCACTTGTGAATTATATCACTTGCTCTCTCAAGTGTGGCGCACCTTTGGAGAAGGAAATACTTTGGCTTGATAGAAGACAGAAGGTTGTTGTTGTGTTGGGAGGTCATCTTACTGTTTTGGGTTTCACATCTTGGGGTGATACTATCTTAGAGAAAGTTGATTGTTTTTCTCCATTTATGGTTTCCCCTATCAAAACTCTTTGTGTCTCCTGTCTCATGTGATGTGCTTATGTTATTGCTGTGCTTGTTATTCTCTTAGTGAAAAGATCCTAACATAATGCTAGCTTAAATGTTGAAAAACTAACATGGTATCAGAGCTAACCTGAGAAGAAGACATTGTGTAGCTACAGAAAATAGGGCTTCCTATTTTGTGGATCTTCCTCCACATATTTTCAGCAAAAGTATGCTAGGATGACTCTCCATTGAAGGGTGCATCTTTCTGTCAATGCGGAATTCAATTTCAAGCATTTTCAGTTTCGATGTGGAAATTAGGGATTTCTATAGAAAAGGAATTTTTGAGTGAGACCAGAATAGGATTGTTCTCCTCATCAAAATCGAAGTTTAGAGACCTGGATCAAGAAATTTGGTTGGGTGAAACTCCGGGAAAGTCAAACCCTAGTTTGACCCTAAGCTAGAAAAAACCCTAAATACTAAAACTGCTACGTTTTGGTACAGTCAATATATTTTGAGATTGGAAAAGTCTCAGAAGCTGAAAATTGTAGGGCCCGAAGATAAAATCATGATGAATCCTGTGTCCAAAAATCCAACTCTGATTCGCTGTACGCCAGGAGATATGATCTCTCCAAGTTAGGGTTCCGGCCTCTTCTAGAATTCATCCCTAAACAGGACATCTGGGGATATCTGCAATATCGTGAGCTACAGAGGTCCAAATGGAATTCCTAAAGATGTTCTAGAAAGGGCACATACTGTACTTTCTTTGGTCTAAATATCAGACTCAGAAAATGAACCAGTGACACGTGGCATGCTGTACAATTTCGATGCTCTGAACAATCCTGTAACAGATCACCTTGGGAAAAGGATCATAAATCCAAAATGGTGAAACAAATTCTAATTAAACCTATGGTGTTGGATCAGGGGAATGTGTGGTTACCTCAGTGTGAAATTTTAGACACATAGGATCAGTAATTTCGGAGATATCACAGAAATAGTAAGAGGCATTTCTGCAGAAGAAATCAGAAAATTAGGGCTTCCTGTTTCAGGAGCTTCCCTCCACTGTTTTTAGAAAAGGAGTACATTGGACAGCTCCATTTGAAGATATCTATCTATTTGTCCAATCATATCTGAAATATTCCAATTTTTTAAAATTAGGGTTTCTGTGACAAACCCTAGATCAGCGAACTCTGGGACAAGGACGGACACCTCAAATCGGTAAGATCTAATCCTTTGCTATTTCCATTTGAGGTTCTCATTTCAATATGATATATCACATCAGCTTGGTGAAAAGCTTGGGGAAGTTGACAAATTCCAAGCCTGGAAGTATATGATCTCTCTGAAGAAAATGGATTGGACACCTACATGAGTATGGAGGTTCCAGTGTCAGAGGGAGACGAGGTTAGAAGTCTTTCACAAGGCCAAAGAAGACATCATGCTCATGCTGCAGAGGATGATGAACTATCCAGAAAGATATTCAGATATGAAAGTGAAGATTCTTCAAGAGAGGAAGAATATGTTATGATATCAGCTCTCACAGGAAACATTACTCATGGAAGTGATGATTGGATTATAGCCAGTGGGGCTTCCAAACATATGATGGGATTCAAGGAATCCTTTGTAAGACTGTCAGAACATAAATCACCTCACAAGGTGAAACTAGGAGATGACTACCAATGTCCAATAAAAGGTAGTGGGGAATCTTCATACAAGCTAGACTCTGGTAAGTCTCTAACAATGAAATAAGTATTGTTTGTGCTAGGATTGAAGAAGAACCTTCTCTCCATTTCAGCATTGATGCAAAAGGAATGCGGGCTACATTCATAGATGGTCAAGTCATCATATGGCCAAAAAAAAAAGGAAAGACTATCGATGATGTGGTAGTGACTGAAGAAGGAGGCTTGTACAAATTGAAGGGACATCCAGAACAAGCCTTTATCCATGACACAGTAGAGCCAAATGAGCTTTGGCATATAAGGCTTGCACATGTGCACTACCTATTGCAAGCAAAGCTGTTGAAGGTCTTCCAGAATTTCAAGCTATTTGAAGGGAAAAACAAAATCAGAATATGACCTAAAGAAACCAGTTGAAGAATGTGAATATCCAGAATGCAGAGACCATGCTGTCATAAGAGTCTCTCAAATCAAAGAACAACTTGAAGCGGTAAAAGAAAAAGTGAAGAATGCAAAAGTGGTGATGACCACCTTGAATGGCCTCCCAGGATTGTGGAATTCATTCATGTGAGGAATGTGTGCTAGAAGGAAGTGATTACTTTCAATAGAATCTAGAAAGAGAACTCACAAGAAGAAGAAGCTCAAGAAGAGAAGGTGGGAGCAACTGAAGATCAAGCTCTTTCCATCCAAAGAAGATCCCTCAAGCAATGAGGAATATGAAGAACTCAACTCTTGAAGAACTTCTTATCCACCTTAGCTTTTGGATAGGAAATGATGCTATCATGAATGAAGAAGACGATTAAGCTGAAGGCTCAAGAAGGAGTCTACCCACAAAACAAATAAAGATAAGTATTCAATTGTCATGATATTTTTTTGTTATGCATTTGTTTATATTCAGTTATTGTATTATGCATGATAGGATGTTTGCATTAATGACAGTATACTACTAATATGCATGTGATGGGTAAGTAGCTCATGGTGCTATACAAATTCTCCATTGCTACTTATCTAGAATGAAACCTCTTTGCTGACATATTGGATTAGTGCACAATCTCAATGTTGTCCTGGTAGAGATGGAAGGCATCTAGAAAGTTTCAGTGAGATATGGATGAATGTTGTATTGGCTAAAGTAGTTGCATAATCATATATTTATGCATAAGTATTTGCCAGTATGAATATTCCTTATGAAATGTTCTAACCATACAAATGCATTTGACTTGTAGGAAAGATCGCATACATAATCACCTATAAGCAAAGAAGAATGAAGACTTTTTCCGAAGAACAAGTGACGACAGTTCAAAGACAAAGAATAATATGACGAGTGCAGTGACATCATTGATGCAGAACCTTCCAGCCACCAAGAAGAAAGGGAAGACCAGTTCAAGAAGAATGATGTCAGGGTGCAGTATCGAGACCTGAAGAGAAGTTCATAGTTCCATCATGCAGTAGATGTAAACATTGTGGGATACAAAGCAAGATTCATAGCATGAGGCTTCTCCTGAAGAGAAGGCATAGTATACAAAGAAACATTTACAACTAATAGAAGTGAAGTCACATGACATGCATAATCATGTGTGCAAATGAAAGAAGGCTTTGTACGAGTTCAGAAGACACCCATGGGATAACACATACATGATGAGCTTGATGAATATCTTAACCTTTGCTACAAGGTTGATAGAGGATGACAAGCTCACAGATGGGTGCAAGATGAACTTTTGAAGAAGTTCAAGATAGAGGATCTTAGTATCCAGTGATCCTAGATGGATACTACTTGTCACTCCAGTACAGAATGTTTCAGTGCATAGAGTATGGAAGACAGAGGGAGTATGATGCTCTGCTTCAGAGGGAGTGATTGCAGATGATCCTGAGGTTCGACATGGTATGACAGGATGGGCAGATTACTGATGATTCTAGGCTTTACTGAGAGTAAAGTGGATTTCAACCTTTGCTTCAAGGTTGAAGACAAAAGACCAGTGATGCTCCTGTTATGTGTCGATGCACTATTGTTCTAGGTATGGAGGTATGGCAGAGTACAGATGGGATGTTCCTTAGACAAGGGAAGTATGCAGTAGAGATCCTGAAGAGGTTCGGGATGATGGACTACAAAGCTATGGCTACACCTATTGCATCGAACCTGAAGCTATTGAGTGATGCTTCTTCAGAGACTGTTGATGCTACGATGTATCGTAAGATGATTGGGTCATTGATGTACCTGACGAACACGAGACCAGACATTTGCTTTGCTGTGAACACCTTGAGCCAGTACTTGACAGATCCGAGAAGTGTTCACTTGATTGCTGCAAAGCATATTCTGAGGTAACTGAAGGGTACAATTGATTATGGGCTCAAGTATGATGCGAATCAGAAGATTAACCTGGAGGGTTATGTTGATTCAGATTGGGTAGGAAGTGTCGTCGATAGGAAGAGTACTTCGGGATGTTGATTCAGTATGGGATCAGGTGTGATCTCTTGGTTTAGCAGGAAGCAATCCTATGTGGCACTGAGTACAGCTGAAGCAGAGTATGTCGCAGCTTGTTCAGCTAGTTGTGAGGTAGTATGGCTGTGGAAGCTACTGTCTGATATATTTGATCTCCAGTTGTATGCTACTTGTATACATTGTGACAACCAGAGTTGCATGAAGTTGTTAGAGAATCCAATGTTCCATGACATGTCTAAGCATATTGAGATCAAGTATCACTATATCAGGGATATGGTATAGAGAGGAGCAGTGAAGCTCCTATATGTTGCGACAGAGGAACAGATAGCTAATGTGTTGATGAAGCCATTAGCTAGAGTGAAGTTTGATTACTTCAGAGAGAGACTTGGTGTTCTCTAGATCAAGGTTCCTTCCAAGAGATAGTGATGAGACCCATAGCCATTCTAACATGGTGAGAGGATTGGTTCCTTCCATGGTCAGTTGTAAGGGCTGAGCCATTCTGTCATGGTGAGAGGATTTGGTTCCTTCCATGTTAGATATGAGTGCTGGATATCCAAATCCATTCTGACAAGCAGGTCATATGTAAGGGCTGAGCCATTCTGTCATGGTGAGAGGATTTAGTTCCTTCCATGTCAGACATAAGTGCTAACTGCCATTCGAGGAATGGAGGCACCTGGTCAGTTACCAGGAACACTCAGTCAGGGACTGAGAGAGCCATTATGATGAGCAAGTCAGATGTAAGGGTTGAGCCATTCTGGTCATGGCTAAAGGATTAAGTTCCTCCCATGACAGATGTGAGTGCTGGCCATTCTGTCAAGTAGGATAGATGTAAGGGAAACTGCCACTCTTCGGGAGAGTGGAGGATTTAGTTCCTACCAGATCAGATGTGAGTGCACAAATCTTTCTTCATTGTGGAGGAAGTGGTTCCAGCCTGGTTGAAAGTCTTTCATCATTGTGGTGGATGTGGATCCAGCCTGGGTGAAAGTGCATAAATCTTTCTTCATTGTGGTGGATGTGGTTCCAGCCTGGGTGAAAAGAACAGAGTTCTTTCATCATTGTGGTGGATGTGGTTCCAGCCTAGTTGAAAGTCTTCCATCATTGTGGCGGATGTGACTCCATCCTGGGTGAAGAGAATAGAGTTCTTTCATCATTGTGGCGGAGGTGGTTCCAGCCTGGGTGGATGTGATTCCATTCTGACGAGTAGGTCAGATATAAGTGCTGGGCCTTTCTGATGTGATTGTAGTTTACTACATGATCAGATGTGAGTGCTGGGCATGCCTTTCTAACGAGTAGGTCAGATGTAAGTGCTGGGTGTGCCTTTCTGACAAGCAAGTCAGATGTAAGTGCTGGGCGAAGACCTACATGAGAGTAGGCCTACAACCAGCATGAAAAAGGGCTGGCTCTGTATATGATGAGATAGTGCACATTTGATGATGACTAGAGGAGATCCAGATCGAGCTATGATCCAGATCCAGTTATGATGACTCTAAGAGATCCAGATCGAGTGATGATCCAGATCCAGCAGTGATGATGATCCAGATCGAGTGATGATCTAGATCCAGTCTAGTGATGAGATCAAGATCGAGTGATGATCCAGATCCAGCAGTGATGATGATCTAGATCGAGTGATGATCCAGATCCAGTCTAGTGATGAGATCCAGATCGAGTGATGATCCAGATCCAGCAGTGATGATGATCCAGATCGAGAGATGATCCAGATCCAGATGACTTGAAGACGAAGATGACTTAAAGATGAGATGATCCAGTTGATGCAGAGAAGAAGACCAGTGCTGAAAATTGTGTTGAAAGAATACCTTCCTAGTTAAGAGGGAGTGTTGATGTATATGTAACTTCGGAATGTATTCTTCTATGTATCTTATGTATTGTAACCCAATGTTTATTCCGAGATGTCTCTATTATGTATTTGAGTCATGTGGTCATGCCCCGATGTTCCGATCAGGAGGATTAATAATGTAAACAAGTCATATCAAGTCATTAGGTAAGTCCCCACAGTTTCAGGGCACTTGATTTATTATACACTAATTAAGGTGTAGGCTCGAGTAGTAATTATTAGGTCAAGCCTACGTGTGAAATGGCAATTCAAGTGAACAAACTAATATAAATAGAGAGTGTGAGTCTCTCTATTTATCACTTGTAAATTACATCACTTGCTCTCTCAAGTGTGGTGCACCTTTGGAGAAGGAAATACTTTGGTTTGACAGAAGACAGAAGGCTGCTCTTGTGTTGGGAGGTCATCTTACTGTTTTGGGTTTCACATCTTGTGGTGATACTATCTTAGAGGAAGTTGAGGGGTTTTCTCCATTTATGGTTTCCCCTATCAAAACTCTTTGTGTCTCCTGTCTCATGTGATGTGCTTATGTTATTGCTGTGCTTGTTATTCTCTCAGTGAAAAGATCCTAACATAATGCTAGCTTAAATGTTGGAAAACTAATAGATTTTACACGATCTTTCCTACAAGTCAAATGCATTAGTTGTATGGTTAGAAACATTTCATAAGGCATGTTCATAATGGAAAATTCTTATGCATAAATATATGATCATGCAACTATTTTATCCAATACAACATTCATCCATATCTCACAGAAACTTTTCTAGATTCCTTCCATCTCTACCAGGACAACATTGAGATTGTGCACTAATCCAATATGTCAGCAAAGAGGTTTCATTCTAGATAAGTAGAAATGGAGAGTTGTATAGCACCATGAGCTACTTACCCATCACATGCATATTAGTAGTATACTGTCATTAATGCAAACATTCTATCATGCATAATACATCAACTGAATATAAACAAATGCATAATCAAAACAATATCATGAAATGACAATTGAATACTTATCTTTTATTTGTTTCATAGGTAGACTCCTTCTTGGGCCTTTAGCTTCATCATATTCTTCATTCCTCATTTCTTATCCAAATTCTAAGATGGATAAGAGTTTCTTCAAGAGTTTAGTCCTTCATATTCCTCATCGCTTGAGGGATATTCTTTCGATGGTGGGATCTTGATCTTTAGTTTCTCCCATATTCTCTTCTCTTATTATGAGTCGAGCTTCTTCTTCTTCCCAGAGTCTATTGAACATAATCACTTCCTTCTGGCACACATTCCTTGAATGAATGAATCTCATGATCCTAGGAGGCCATTCAAGGTGGTTATCACAACTTCTTCATTCTCCACTTTTTCTTCTACCTCTTCAATTTGTTCTTTGATTTGAGAGAGCCTTGTAAAGTATGACTATATGGTCTCTGCATTCTGGATCTTCACATTCTTCAACTGGTTTCTTAAGGTCATCTTCTGATTTATGTTCTTCCCTTCAAATAGCTTGGTCAAGGAATCAAACATCTCTTTCGGTGTCTTTAGGGAAGAGACTTGTGGTACAAGTTGATCCATGATGGAATCAGCAATGATCTTCTTGGCCTTGACCAAGTTCTTCTTGTGTAAGGATTTTAGCCTCATCTCCCTCTGGAACTGGAACTTCTCTACTTATGCAGGTGTCCAATTCATTTTCTTCAGATAGATCATATACTTCCATGCTTGGAAGTTTTAAAATTCACCAAGCTTATCATCAAACTGATGTGATAGATCACTTTGAAATGAGAACCTCCAATGAAAATAGAAAAAGATTAGATCTTACCAATTTGAGGTGTCTGACCTGGTTCCCGAGTTGGATGATCTAGGGTTTGTCAGAGAAACCCTAATTCTAAAAACTTAGAATCTTTCAGATCTGATTGGATTGAAATATATATCTCTTCAAGGTGAGCTATCCAATGTACTCCTTTTCTGAAATCAGTGGAGGGAAGCTTCCGAAATAGGAAGCCCTAGTTTACCAATTTCTTCTGCAGAAATGTCTGATACTGTTTCTATGGTATATATGAAATTAATACTCCTATGTGTCTAAACCTTTTCAATAATGTAGCCTCTCTTGTACCTATTATACCACCACAGTTTTCATCAAAATTTGTTTTACCAATTGGGACTTATGAGCATTTTCCCAAGGTGACCTGTTTCAGGACTGTTCATCCTAGCAAAGTTGTATGGACTTCCACGTGTCACTGTTTCCTCTTTTGGGTCTGAAATGTGGACCATAGAAAGTACAGTGTGTTCCCTTTCTAGAATATCTTTATAAATTTCATTTGGACTTTTGTATCCCGAGATATAGCAATTCTCCCCAAGTTTCTTGTTTAGGGATGAATCCTAGAAGAGGATGGAAATCTAACTTGGAGGAATCATATATCCTACAATATAGTGAATATGAGGCTGAATTTTGGATAAAGTGTACATCATGATTGTATTTTAGCCTATGAAATTTTTAGCTCCTGAGACATATTCAATCTCGAGATATAGCGAATCTACCAAAACTTATCAGTTTTAGTATTTTAGGGTTTTTCTAGCTCGGGGTCAAACTAAGGTTTGAATTTCCTGGAGTTTCACCAAACCAAAAATCTCAACCGAGCTCTCTAAAATTATATTTTGATGAGGGGAGAAATCCTATGCTGGGCTCACTCAAAAATTCCTCTTCTATAAGAAGCCCTAATTTTTCGCACCAAGAACTGAAAATGCCCGGATAACTCACCCTTCAATGGAGAGTTATCCTAGCATAATTTTGCTGATGGATTGTGGAGAGGGACCCAAAAATTAAGAATCCCTAGCATCTGTAGCTACATAATGTCTTCTTCTCAGGTTAGCTGTGATACCATGTTATATTTTTATCATTCAAGCTAGCATTATGATCTTAGGATCTTTAACTGAGAGGATAACATGCACAACAATAAACACAAGAGAGAAGAGACACAAAGAATTTTCCTCAGGGAAACCATAAAGGAGAAAATCCCACAACTTCCTCAGAGATATAATCAGCACCAAAATTAAAACCTAGAAACATAAATATGATCTCCCAACAGCAGTAGTCTCTCTCTTGTCCTGACAACATCTCTCTCACTCATGCGCCCCAGTGAGTGAGTCTGTGTGTGATAAATAGAGAGGATCACTCTCTATTTATATTCTTTCATTCACTTAATGTCCACTCCAACATGTGAGCCTCACTTAACAATTACTTACTAGAGTCGACATCTCTATGAGAGTCTAATAACCCTAGTGCCCCACAACTTGTGGGGACTTTTCCCCTCCAACCAACAAGAAGGGTTATCCTTAACACAATGGTGGGGACTATTTCCCTGACTTACAATAATTCACCTAGGGTCGACTTCTCTAGGATAGTCTAATAACCCTAGGGCCCCACAACTGCGGGGACTTTAACCCTTGAACAATAGGAGGGTTTCTCACAATGGCTTGACATGACTTGTTTACATTATTGAATCTCCCAATAGGCACATCAGGTCATGAAATGACTTTAATACATTACAGACACTTCCTGGAATAAAAATCGGGGTACAATACATAAGATATATTGGTGAATACATTCCAAAGTTACAAATACATCAACAACAACTTGTCCAACTCTATGCATCACATCTGGTCTTGAGTTTGTTACATATAGCATACTACCAATAATTGATCTATAGATCCTTTGATCAATTTCTTTAGATTCATCTTCCTTTCTCAGTTTACAACTGGTGATCATAGGAGTACTCATAGGTTTAGAATCTTCCATATAGGATTTATTTAATATTTCCTTGATGTATTTCATCTAAGCAATAAAAATAACTTCTATTCATTGAGATATCTAAAGACCCAAGAAGAATGTTAATTCATCGATAAATGACATTTCAAACTCTTTCTGCATGTCCTTAGCAAATTGTATACTTAGTGGATCATCATCACTTCCAAATATGATGTCATCAACATATACTTCAATGATGAGTATGATGTCGTTGTCATGTTTGAAGTACAAATTTCTATCTGCACTTATCCTCTTAAAGTGTTTTTGTTGCAAGTACTTGTCCAATATGAAGTACCAAGCTCTAGGAGCTTACTTTAGCCCATATAAATGCCTTTTGAATATGCATACATAGTCCTTGTTTTTTGAAAGCTGAAATCCTTTTGGTTGTTCAATGTAAACTTCTTCTTCTAATTCCACATTTAGAAAAGTTGATTTTACATCCATTTGATACCCTTTGATGTCATTGGATCAAGCATAATCCAATATCATTCCGATAGCTTCCATTCTGGCTACTAGTGCAAATGTTTCTTCAAACTCTATTCCTTTGATCTGAGCATAGCCTTTACAAAGCAATCGAGACTTGTTTCTAATCATTTGTCCATATTAAGTCATTTTGTTTTCGAAAACCCACTTTGTGTCAATCACATTCTTGTTGCTTGGTATATGAACAACTTCCCATGTTTCATTCTTCTCAATTTGATCTAATTCTTCTTACATTTCTTTGACCCAATGCTTATATGTAATGGCCTATACAAAAGTTCTTGGTTCAGTTGTAGACAATAGAGAGAAGTGTACCTGCTCATTTCTTCTGGATAGCCTTCTTCAAGTTACTATTATGGCATCCTTATCACCAATAATTTGATCTGATGGATGATTATTCTAGAACATGTTCTTAGGTATCTGTTGATACTTATGTTCTTCTTGCTCCATAGTTGGATGGTTATGTTCTTCATCTTCCGTAAGTTGTTCTTCATCTAGTTTTTCTTCCATTTCAATTTTCTTCATTTCTTTCTTATAATAAACTTCCTCTTCTTCATCATCTGATTCCTTTGAGTCTTCTCTGGTTGATGTTAGTTTTCCCTCATTTATTTTCACATTGATGCTTTCGATCACCTTGTCTAATATCAAATTGCAGCATTTGTAATATTTCCTTTTGGATGAATATCCAATGAATAATCCCTCGTCTACTCGATAATCACATTTTCCAATCTTCTTATATTCTCTTTTCATATAGCACATGCTTCCAAATATTTTGAAGTGTCGTAAATTTTTCACTCTTCCTGTCCATAGCTCATAGGGATTTTTATCATTTTTGTTTGAGTAATCCTCTATTCAAGATGTGAACTGCTATATGAACTGCATGTCCCCAAAAATTTTCATTCAACTTAGATTCATTCAACATGGTTCTAGCCATCTCCATTACTGATCTATTCTTTCTTTTAGCAACTCCATTTTGTTGAGGTGTTCTCGAAACTTAAAACTGTCTTTTTATTCCATGCTCTTGACAGTACTTATTGAATTCATCTGAAGTGAATTCTCTACTATTTTGGGATCTAAGGCACTTGATTCATGATCCTGTTTCATTCTCGACCAATTCCTTGAAGTTTTTGAAGCATCCAAAATCTTTTGACTTTCTATTGAGAAGACATACCCATGTCATCCTGGTATAGGCATAAATAAGTAGCATAAAATATTTTTCACCATTCATTCCTTTACTCTTGGTTGGTCCACATAGTTCAATGTGAGCGAGCTCCAAATATTTTGTAAAAGAATACCCTTTTGTCTTGAAATGTACTCTTGTTTGTTTTCCATGTTGACACTATTCACATATAGAGTTAGTGGTATTTGTAACTTTCGGCATATTTTGAACTGCGTGATTTTTGTAAATTTTGACCAAATTGTCAAAATGTATATGCCCCATTCTTTTGTTCCAAATATAGCTTTAATCTTCTTTTCCCAAGTGACATTTTTCGAACTCAATCATATCCAACATATACAACTCAATCATATCCAACATGTATATGTTTTTGGGATTCCTAGTGGTTGTGGCTACTAACTTTCCTAGTCCTTGCTTTCTTATTCTACATCCTTTTGAGTTTAAGAGGACTTCATGTCCTTGATCACACATTTGACTGACGCTTAGCATATTATGCTTCAAGCAAGACATTTTCAACCAAGAAGTTTTTGCTTCCAAGCTTCACTATGCCTTTCCCCAATGCTTTTGTTTAATTGTTGTTTCCAAACGAGACAGACCCTTTGTCCTTCTCAATATTAACAAAATAAATTTTGTTGAATGTCCTATGCTTGGAACAACTGCTGTCAACATACCATTCACCAGAACTATTGTTCTAAGCTTGAAGAGAGATTCCACATTTGTAGTTGTCATTGCGTTTGATCCATACCTTGTTGGAAATTTCCTCATTTCTTACTATTGGTATCTTCATTCTGCAATCTATGGCTATATGTCAAAATTATTTACACTTGTAACATTCTATTTCTGATCTTAAAGGACCAAACATGTTATTGTACTGTGGTTGTATGAGGCTTGCAGGGTTATTCCTTGTTTCAAATTTTATTCTTTGAAAACAGTTTATAGTATTCTGTCCAAATATTCCACAAGTAAAACAATTCCCATAAAAGAAATATCCATACCTGGGAATAGATGAAGGAGTTGTTCTTATGATATACTGTCTTTCTATTGGTACTCCTTTTGGTATGGGTTGTTCTGGTTGGCATTCAATCTCTTCTTCATTGGTGGAGTCCTTGAAAACTTCTGCATAAATTCTTGGATTTTCTTCTTTACTTTTCGTCATTGAGCTTGAGGCCGCATCAGTATTCTTCTTGTATCCTATAATCTTCTTTTCAAAGAACGACTTCTAATTTCTGATTATTTGTTCAAGAATCTTGGAGTTGTTTTCATAACTCATATCGATATCTTTCATCTATAATTTTTTCTTCATAGATACTATCCCAGCCTCACAATTTTCCTTTTCTTTCATATTTTACATTAGATGTTTAGTAAGAGATTCTTTGATTCTTTTGGCTTCTTCTAGTTTTGTATTTATGTCAACAATAATTTTCTCAAACCCTTGTGCCTCTTACCTAAGAAACTTGTTCTCCTTCCTAGATTTCTTCAGCTCTTTCAAGGTGCTTATAAGTTATGCTTCAATATCTACTTCACCTTCAACTTCGGATTCTTCATCACCATTAAGATACTCATTTGATTTTATTTCCATGAAGAGTACCTTATCTGGTTCACTGTCATCATCAAAGTCACTGCCACTGTCATTGTCAGAGTCACAACTAACTGAATTGTTGTCCCTTTTTGTATAGAGACTATTCATCTTGGAAAACTTCCCTTTGTTCTTATTCTTGTAATTATTATACTTCTTGTAGGGTTTGAAGTTGTCATCTTCATCACTATCTGAGCTCTTTTCATACGGACATTTAGAAGCAACATGACCTATATTTCCACATGAAAATCATTCAATAGGTAAGTCACCTTTTTATTTCCCAATGCCTCTCTTTAACTTTTGAACAAACTTATGTATTTCTTCATCGTCATATTCATCACTTGTTGGCTTGTCCTTTGTTGATTTTTTCTTCCCAGCTTCTTTGGAGGAGACCTTGAAAGTTGCTTCCTTTCTTGGTGTGTCTTCATCTTCAATTCTCATTCTATAATCCATAAGACTCCCATTCAGTTGATCTACTATCACAGTATTCATATATGTTATTTCTTCTAGGGTAGATATCTTGGGGTTGAACCTTTTTGGAAGAGTTCTTAGAAATTTTCAAACAACTATGGCCTCCTCAACTTCTTGTCCCAAACCTCTGATGGTATTCACAAGTTGATCAACTTGAAGAATATAGGTTTCTATGTCTTTGTCTTCATTCATACTTCAGTGTTCAATTTTTCCTATGTATGTTTGAAGTTTGGCTTCCTTGACTTTTCTATCTCCTTCATATGTGGTGTGGAGTTTGTCCTGCATTTCCTTTGCAGAGGAGCAGTCCATCAATTTGTTGAAGACAGATTCCTCTATAGCACCTAGAAGGTGATTTCTGGCCTTTGATTTGTTGTTCTATTTAGTCAACTCATCTTCATCTATTGGTACGGTCTTTGGTACATTGTACTCATTCTCGATACTTTGTCATATTTCTATTCCTTGAGCTTCTATGAAGGATCTCATCCTTATTCTCCAGAATGCATAGTTTCTGCCACCAAACAAGGGTGTTCCAGTTTTTCTTTTTTTAGAAAAATTTCCCATGACTTCCTTCCAGCGGTTGAACTATTTTGAAGGAACCCGCTCTAATACCAATTGTTGAAATACTGAGAAGGGGGTGAATCATTATTTTCACAATTAGAAAATTTTAATCAAGATCAAGTTCTTAATAACCAATCATAAGATATCATCAATGTACACAAAAACAATAAGATGCACAATAAACAGTATTTTTGACATGGAAACCCAAGTCCTGGGGGTAAAACCATGGAATCCTTTTAAAATAAATTTGACCTAGCAACAACTAGGGTAAAAAAATTTAATAGAACTTTACCAACTACAACTTGAAGGGGAAACAACATGTAGGTTTCGTCAGCTATAAATGACAAGCTACTCCAACAGCTTAACTCACGATATTGTGAGCCCTAGCACCACCCTACCACCCTAAAGAAAAAGAGGATTGAACCTATGGACCTGTAAAAAACCCATCACTGAACCTGCTGCTGATAATGTCTTCTCTCTGATTACTTCCAATTCATCATTGTATACCGATAATTCATTTCATTTCCATACACTACTTATGTACATCATTGTACACCTCATCATACACAATTACTAAACAAGTAATTCTACTCTGCTTTCACTGAACATAAACCATGCATCGTCATGCATCATCATCACAAGTATGCATCATAGTCACAGGGTATGCATCCTCATCATCAAATATGCATCATCATCATCTCAATGTGCACCATGTATGAGTCATTAACATCAAGTAAACATCATAGTGCATAGGAAAGTATCATCACACTATGGTATGCATGTACATCATATTGTATAGGAGTGCATCAACTTCATAGAGTGTACGTCATTATCACATGCATTATCATCATAAAGTGTATCATATCATAGAATAAAGGTATGCAACATCATCATCATAGCCTCCATAATGACTTCAAATATATATACCAATATAGAGGATCATACTAAGAACAAAGATGAACTCTATCCATGAGAGACATACATGCCATCACAAGAGAAACCAAGAAGGATGAACCATATCTTTTTGAAGATCAAAAGATGAAGAAATAATAGTAAAACCAAAATAAAATCTACATCATGTCACCACATAGCCCTCATAACAAGCTTTCTAATGAGCCAAGAATTTTCTAATTCTAATTCCGTAGAAAGTTATGCCAATTTTAATGAAGATACCCAAACATTTATCCTCCACAAAGTTTCACACTTTTCTCCAAGAGTTGTGAAATACCAAAGAGAGACTTAATTGATGAACAAATGAAATGTTTGATATTTATATTTATATAGGTTTTGGATGAAATTTAGTACCACAAACTAGGCTGACATGCAATTCAAAATTATAAATAATTAAATTCTCTTTTGTTTGGTTGGATGACCCAAAAAGGTGGGGTACACCAACTTCAAAAATTCAAAGCTATTAAAATGTAATGAGTCACGAATATTCTTCACATATCAACATAAATGGTTTGACGAGGAATATCTAGCTATGATGGGCTTATTTTCAAATTCTTGGTATAATACCCTTAAATTCTTCAATTTGATGGGGACTTCAAAGATTCTACACATAAAGTTTCCAAAGACCATGTTACATTATGCATAAGTTCCAAGGTTAAAGGAGTCAATGGATATCATCAAAGGCGTGATGGATTCAATGGTATTCACATCCACATACTAAACATAAACAAGGAGGAGGTCTCCACCATATACTCATCATATCAAGGGTATCAAGGACCCCAACACCACGAAGGTGTGGGGGTGCCTAGACTTCTCCTAGGGTACCGTGACCTCATTAAAAACACAATTACCACGTAATGGTTCATTTATACTCTTTAAAGTTCTACACTTCTTCAACCCACCAAGGACTCTTTCTAGGGTACTAGGGCATAGGTTGTGGTGCTGGAAATCCAAAGAAACAACTGGGGAACCATAGAAATAACTTAGGGGAGCTTAAATGCTCTAAAGGGTGTACAGGGATTTTGGCATTGTCCCAAGGGCTCCAAGGGATTCATACTTGGGCTTGGACAAGTTCAAAAGGTCTCATTTGGCATTGATAGAATTCTAACCTGGAAGGGCTCCTCAATGGGAACCAAGACATACCAACATGCACATGTTGGCATCAATGACAATTTATTCAACACCTTCTACCTCAAGCTTGTCATTTTATGGGAAAACAAAAATCTTGGTCTCCCTTTTAGCACCCATCATATCATCCACTTAGTCATATTTCCAAAACTCAAATGTATAGGCTCCTTTTCTCACCTTAATGCTTCCTTATCACCTAGGCATCAAAACAATTCTAACACAACCCATGAACTTGTGAGTACCCCTTTGCCACTAACCAATACTTGTACTTGGTAGTGGTTCCATTAGTTGCTAGCTTGGTATTGTAGATCCATTTACACTAAACTAGATTTCTCTCAATAGGTAAGGAGACAAGCTTCCATGTCTAGTTGTCTTGTGGAGAATCAAACTAATCATCCATGAATTCATGCCATCTTGGATCATGGAAATACTCCTCATAGGATTGTGGATCTAACCCCATCATCGTGAAGCACCTCTCCAGGAGAAGTGGATTTGTACGGAAAAGTGAAAGGTTTTCATCATGATACTAAGATCTTGTTCTTCTTCTGTAATTTGGATCCTCAACAATATCCCCAACTTCTTCAATGAAATTTTGGGCCCATTTAGGCCTTTTCTTAGGAGCAAGTGTTGGATCTGGATCTGGACCTACTTGGGGTTCATTCTCAATATCAAGATGTTGATCATCTTGACCCTCATCTTCTAAGTATGAAATATTAGTTTAGAAATCATCATCTACAAATGGAAATGGATGATAAAATATACCTTCTTCTTCTTTATTTGGTTGTATATCATGCACCTAATCTTCTTCAAATTGAACACTACGCTCTATGAAGCACTTTTTGGTTGCAATATCCATCTATTTGTATTCCTTTGGATCATTTGCATATCCCATCAGTATGCTACTCTGATCTTGGAATCCTTTCCTCTTGTTAGTAGGAATTATGGCCCGTGCTTGGAGCCAAAAAAACGCATATGTGACTCATTAGGCTTATTCCCCATCAATGCTTTGAAATGAATGACCCCAATCACTGACTTGTGAGGAACTCTATTTTGGATGTATGAAGAAAAAATTACTACCTCAACCCACAAATATGGAGGAAGATTTATTGCTTCATGAAGACATGTAGCCATATCTTTCAAGGATTTTTTTCCCTCTTAGCTACACCATTATACTGTGATGTGTATGGGACTGAGTGTTGCATTTGAATGCCTAATGAACCACACAGTTGTTGGAATTCTCTTTTGACATACTCACCTCCATTGTCAAATATGAGTGATTTGATCTTTTTCTTGAGAGTGTTCTCATCTAAGGCCTTGAAAATTTAAAAGGTTTCAAACACCTCATACTTCTGCTTAAGAAATTAGAACCAACAATACCTTGAACAATCATCAATGAAGGTAAAAACGTATTTGCATCCATTCATAGATGTTGTAGGAATTGGTCCAGAGACATCTTTCTGAATCAAATACAATGTGGAGGCAGTTGTTTGACCTCCCTACCCATCATAACCTTGTACAAACCTTTGTTCTTCAACATTATATGCATATAAACACTCTAATCATGATAGTTTAAGGTTGTGAGGATCCTAGGGGTCAAGGCTACTGAATTATCCATCTTGCAACTTCAAGGAACAACACAAATCTTCAAAATTCTTCAATTTACATGGAAAAACCCTTCAAATCAAAGTCAAACCAATTCAAACACTCTCCACTTGGACATGTGCACTTTCTTTGGGTGCATCACACATGTCTATACTTCTATGGACAAAATCCAGAGGGATCAAGGCAAGAATACCAAGAATTATATGGAACCCAATTGCTTATGATGCATCACTGGAAGTTTCTTAGGATTGAAGTTGGCCTGATTACCCGATTTGATACCGTGTTTGATTTATCAAAGCTTAGGATCTTCAGGATTGAATGAATTAACTTGTGAAAGAAGGTTGAAGGAGAAAGGAAGAATTTAGTATACACTTATCAAATATTCATGGAAAAATTGAACAACCAAGAGAAAAAATTGGTCAACAAATATTACATCCGATATCATTAACGTGTGTAATACAATCATTATACAATAGGAAGAATTAAAATACACTAGGTAGGATTCGAATTTACCAACTTATACTGACTCTAGTGATAACTAAATGTGAGAAAAAAACCACTGAGATATCACCTAACCTAACTCATGAAAACTAAATGAGTTCACAGTCAGTTAACTGAACAAGGTAGGTAGGAAAAGGCACCTAACCTCGTTGAATCGTGGAAAAGTGGTGCTAGACTAACTGGAGATGAAATAACTCATACCTTTCTTAGGATAACTCAACACGGACTAGGGTGAACTGATGGTCAGACTCCCATGACATAGTGTGGTTTCCTAAATTATAGGGATTCACTTTTGGAGTTCCTAAACTCATGAAAACTCATGCATCAAGTGTTAGCTAGCCCCTAAATGAGTCCCCCGTGGCACTAGTGATGCAGGATCCACCTATACTTTGATTTGAACCACATAGTTCATGAGAAATACTTCACCTTCTTCTTGTCTTGAGCTTGTTGGAAACACCCTCACCACAATTTCTAGTCGTCTTCACAAATCCTTGCATCCAAACTACTCTTTTGTAGTTAACTCAAAAAGGCTTGAATTCCTCCCTTCAAATTTCTGCTGCAAACTTAAAAACCCTCAAGGAATGCTGCTTCATGCACTTTTGCAAAAACCAGTTTAGAAAACCTCACAAAATTCTTCAACCATGGATTTTCTCAAAAATATGCTTCTAAATTCATGTAATAGACCCCATCATGCACAAAACACAAATCACAGAATCTTTAAATTCACCTTCGTTTGTCCAGAAACTAAGCCACAAGTTTAGATGATGGTTTTGTTTTTCTCCATGCATTTGTTTCATGAAATTCATAGGAACTTCAATTCCTGAATATCACCCTCAGTATTTCTACTCTACTGTTGTACATGGTCCATCGAACAACTCTTCTCCTAAGGTTGATATCTTGAACTGAACCCAAACCTTTCTCTTGGATTATATATTTATATTGGCACATAACACTACCATCTTACACAACAAAATCCCTAAAACCATGTAGTTAACTCCTACAACTTTGCAACTCTTTCTAAATAAAATTTTCTATTCTCATCTCATTCCTGTGACTCAATCCTAAAAACCTCATCGAATACTGCCACTTACTGCAGATTCAGTTACACACTTGTAAATTTCCTAATATCTCATAAATCTAATCAACCTCTCATCCTTTCTAGAATCTTCTAAATTCTACACTTGCTAACTACGAGGAAATTTAGATTTTTTTTAAAGAATTTACAATTAAGCCCCTCCTTGGCCAAACACCAAGACCTCTTGGTCTGTTTTCTTTGAAAATCATTTGGAAAGACCGATGCCCCTACATCAGACTCTCCTGGTAGGAAAATTTATGACCTCCTAGTCGTAAGTCTGGATATCTTGGAACCTCCAGGATCCCATACCTTGCTCTTCAATTTTCCAAATATATTTCCTTCAAAATCCTTCTCAGTCAGTTGAATGCTCTTGCTGACTCTTGGTTCCTATTTTTCTTTGCTATAGCCTTGTATAGATCTCTACATAAATTTTCATAGCTTTTCTATCTCCTTTTCTAGCTTTGTTTGTTGCTGAAACTCACTGTTGTTAATCATTTTTAGTTGTACACTTTCTTTTACAAAATTCATCAACCTCTTATTCTTTTCTATTCCATTATGTATTCTCTCGAATATACTTAAGGCATTAAAATTTATTTTATCTTGTTTCTCTACAAGACTTCCATTGTTGCCATATTCAAAATTTCTTACTTTAATTATTGTTGCAACATTGTCTACTCAGACGATTCCCTGTCCAACATTCTCCCTCAACAAATGAAATAAAATTTCATCTTTATGAGGTAATTCAACTCCCTCATTTTATTTCTTGTTATTGCCATTTAATACCATCTCTTCTTCTTCCAATTTCAGCTTTACACATTGAATATGCATCTCTTGATTTATTAATCTCCTTTTCAGAAGATTCAATTCTTTCCACAAGTTAGTGAAGTCACCTTGAGCCTAACTTGAAAACTCTATCCAATCTTCATCACTTAAACTTCCTGTCAGCCCATCCTCTGAAATATTTTATTCTTCATTTGAATTAATCAACATTACATCTTATTGTTGATCACTATCTTCCAAATAGTTATTTTCAGAAGTTATTCATGTACTTTTGTCTTTCACTTCAACAGTCTTCAGTAACTATTTTACACCTTTCCTTTGGCCACATTTAGAAACCAAACTTGTCATGTTCACCTCTATAACAAGTTTTCCTAGTTGTGTGTTGATATCTGACTTGCATAAATCAGATTTTTGAAGAAACATCATGCACCAAGGTCAAAGAATTTAGTGACACCTTGGGCATGATTAGGAATAAGTTTGGAAATGTGGTTTGGAAGTAGGTTGAAGGAAACAATGGAGTTGGCGCACACTTGCTTCCCTAGGTGTGAAGGAAAAGAGGTTTTCTTGCATATGTGGTAGACTTAGTGGACTCAGGAGAGTCATTTAAGTGGAAAATTTTGACATTGCAGGGCAGAAGAAATTGAGAACAAAGAGAAGTTATGGAGTGTAGGTACGATAAAGTACTTGTGAAAAAGTTGGAGCCTCTAAGTGGGGGAATTTGTGGAAGAAATTTGTAGTTCAGGAAGTGATGTGCAGTGACATTCGACTAGAAAATTTACATTATCAATTCATTGAGTGGTGCATTTCATAAACTTAGTGCTAATTTGGATGAGCTACTCAACGTGATGATTTGAAAAGGATATAACATGTATCTAGGAATGATAGTATGAGCTTATAATACCTTCCTTATATTCTTGCAAAGGCATTACAAAGTGACTGAAGAAGGAAATCACGATTGGATGTAGTAAGCTTTGAGAATAGTGGTTCTTAGAGATGTGAAAGTTTAAATGGAGCACTGAAATTTTGAGTTTCCAAATGGTGTGTGGTTACAATAGAAACATTGAATAAAAAACAACAACAATGAATAGAAGCATTCTTGTACTTGGTGACACAAGAAAATTTGGGGTTTCTAGAAGTATGGAAATTTGGGGTTTCCAGTAATATGGAGATGCAAAGTTTTAGTGGAAATAAGGAGATGAGATGTAGCTCTAGAAAAAGACAAGTTTAGAGACAACATACTTGGGTTTATTTTGGAGGAGTTGTTGAGGGAAGAAACAATTTTGGGTGGGGGAGGATGTCATGACCTTGACATGAAGTTCAAGGCACAATTCCCCTAATGGGTGTCAAAATCACCTACGGACATGATGAACGTTGGGTGTGGATCTAGGAACACTTTGCTTGTACAGACAGGAGCATGGCTTAAGGAAATGCACAGAGGGATGGTAGGATCATAGTGCTTACCGTACTCCAAAATTACATGGTGAAAATGTTCTTGTGCAAACATGATGGATGGGAGAATGAGACTTAGGGCACGTTGAGATGGGTGTGTGGACCCAAGGCACCCACCCGTTGGGTCGGCTTGTGAAGTTGAAACTTACTTGTGGAACACATTGTCCACTTGTGAAAGTTGGGATCATGTTAGCTCTGTCACATTTATGGATTGGACACACTTATGGGAGTTGTACACATGTAGGCTTGGGAACACATGAGATTTGAGCGCATATTAGCATAGGAACACCTGAGTTGGAATATTTTATTTGGGCACAAGTTGGTAAGGGCATACCATATAAATGCAAGTTTGGCACAAGTGAAAAAGATGCAAGTCACTCAAGCAAGAATACAAGAGAAGTAGCATGACTTGGGTGCAATCTATCAAGACATAGTAGCATGACTTGGGAACAATATGTGAGGATACAATAACATGGTATGGGTGCATTTTTCTAGGAAAGAGTAGCATGATTTGGGAACAGTATGTCGAGACAGAGAAGCATGAGTTGGATGCAATATGTTGGGATAAAATAACACAAATTGGGCATAGTCTATCGGTACATAACAACATGATTTGGGTACATCTTTTCGGGAAATAGTAGAATGAGTTGGGCTAAGTATGATGGGACAGAGCACTGTGAGTTGGGTACAGTCTGTCGAGATAGAGTAGCATGACTTGGGCATATTCTGTCAGGATAGAGTAACGAGTTGGGCGCACCTAGCCATGATAGAGTAGCATGAGTTGGGCACACTTTTTAGGTCAGAGTAGTATGACTTTGGCGCACTACAAGGAGTATTTTTCTACGTTAGAGTAGTGTGACTTGGGTTCATTTCTTCATCCAGTGACACACATAGTCAAGTAGGATTAGTGCACTTGGTGTTGGAAAGTAGTATTGAAGTACACAATGCTGGATGTAGTGAAGAAGTTGGGACATGTGTTGAGGAAGTTATATGGACACAACAGAGGTTGGATGTGCAAACAATGGCAGATGGCTTAGCAGCTTTGCTTGAAGAGTTGAGAAAATATGTTGGGGGTTGTCTAGACTATCCGAGATAAAAATTTGTATGAGTGTCGTCCTATATTTGTTGTATATCTGTAAATGAGTGTTTTCCGAGTTGGACACACTCCTTTATTATATCTTATATTATATATAACATTCTTCATAATGAGTTTGAGTGCTTAGTTTAGACACAACCATACATGCTGTATCTGGTGTATATTATTGAATACTTTTATTATGATAATTATATATAATACTTAATTATATAATTGATTTAGTATTAAACTTATAATTATTTAAATTGCTTTAAAATTGTATTCATTTTTTTGTTATAAATAATTAAAATATATCTCCAAAACTTTTTACATAATACATCAACCTTTTCAAAAGTGATAATCAAAATTATCTCACCAAAAGTGAAACTATTTTATATTCTTCTTTCATTAATAACCTTTATTAAAATTGTGGTAATAAAAAATGAAATTAAACTAATGTTTTTCTTTAAAACTCTTAAGATTTTTATCATCTCAAATTACAAATTGTAAATAAAAAAACAAAAAATTATTACAAATGTGTAGATATTTTGAATATTATCTTCAAAATTTCTAAAGAAAGTTATGTAAATATTTTGAAAAAAATATATTATCTTCAAAATTTCTAATTGGCTACCAGCAATTAATAAATTAATTAAATATATTAAAATATAATATAATTTTAAATGATTATTTTATAATGTCTTATTAATAAATTAGTTAAACCTATTAAAAAAATAATGTAAGTTTTAAATGATTATTTTGTAACATAAATGTTTATTAGACAATTTTATAATTTTAATAATAAAAATTAAAAAAATAGATGATAAAAATATGATATAAGATATGCATCCTCTCATTAAAAAAACAATATAATTAGTTAAATATAATTAAATACATAAATTGAATTAAGTATATAACCATCCCCATATCAATAATACTATAAATACATAATCAAGTTTTAGAACTTAAATTGATTTGATTGATAAGTAAATATTGTTTATATTAATAATATTATTTTAAATACATAATGGAGTATTAGAACTTAGATTCATGAATGTGATGAGATTTATAGTAAAAAATTATTGAACATTTTTATAATTTTAATAATAAAGATAATAAAAAATGATAATTGATAAGAATGTGTATTTTTTTCTAGTATTTTATATGTTCAAAATTTTAGGGATAGGGTTTAAGTACTTTTGTTTTACAAATAAAAAGTTTTATATACCAAATTGGTCTTTCACTTAACAATAACTTTAAAGAATTATTATTATTATTATTATTATTATTTATATATAGAGTTAGTAAAATACATAAATTAAATTAAAATATATAACTATTCCTTGTATTATTATTACTTTATATATATAATGAAGTGTTAGAACTTAGATTCATAAATAGAGAAAGTTTTATATTTTTGAAATGTAATAAATCTGTATAGATCCAAATTCTAGGCTCTATAAAGGGCGAGAGAGGGATTAAATCTCTTGAGATGCAAACCTCTTATTAAGTATTGAATGAGTATTGCATTCAAGGAGCTATTGATTCGATTCAAACCAAAAGACACATATTTTTATTTAAGGTGGACATATAATATTTTTATTATTAATATTTAATATTATTTATGGTGGACATATAATATTTTTGTTATTAATATTTAATATTATTTATGCTTGACATATAATATTTTTGTTATTAATATTTAATATTATTTATGCTTGACATGTAATATTTTTGTTATTAATATTTAATATTATTTATGATGAACATATAATATTTTTATTATTAATATTTAATATTATTTATGGGCTACATATAATATTTTTTATTATTTTTTATTTTGTTAGATTTGAACATTACAACATCTACCCCATACATGGTTTTAAAACCATGTGCAAGGCCCTCCTAAAACCATGGGTTGTTTAGGAGGCCTTGTACATGGTCTTAAAACCATTTGCTAAACCATGTATAATAAAACCATGGGTTGTTTAGGAGGCCTTGCACATGGTTTTAAAACCATTTGCAAGGCCCTCCTAAACCATGTACAATAAAACCATGGGTTGTTTACGACAAGGCCAACATTTTTTTACGGACATTTTTTTGGTGGGTAATTAAATTTTTATTTTTTTATTGTTTTGTTAGGTAGGAACATTACAACATCTCACCCATATTTGTTTTTGTAAGTTCAGAACTAATCTATTAAGGAAAGATAAAAATACAAATCTTCCTATATCTGGAACATGAAATAGAGCCAAAGGAGGTCAGCCAAGAGTGCAAAAATTTATCCTCCCCATTATGGGGAAAACAGATCTTAATCATCAAAAAACTCACTGAAAACTTTAAGAGTCAAAGCTAGCCTAGAATAGACAACTAGATGAAATTAGATATAAAAGACCTTGAAAAACCTAGAGAGTCTTAACGCCTGACATTAAAGGGGCTTGTACGGAACCCCGGTAATTAGGAAGTAGTGTTCGGTTCCCCATTGTAGTCCCTGCTCCTTGCAATTCTCCCTCTTCTGTTCTGGTTCGTTGATGCTGCTGGTGGGGTCGTTGTTCTTGGTATTGCTCGAGTTGGGAGGGGGTTGCTTAACTAGAAGAGGTGATGATTTCTTGACCGCTTTTCCTTTTTTCTGAACAAACTGGCACTACGGAGAGGTGAGGATGCCCTAAACAAGGGGGTGTAGAGGGGGAGGTGTGGAGAGAGGAGGAGGGGGAGGAGGAGACGGAGGAGGGCGCAGAGGCGGAGTTCGAGGGACAGGGTCGGGATTGTCTGTGTTGGTTGGCGAAGTGTTGACGACACGAAGGATAAGCCTGGTTAGAATATTTTTGAAAATCTAATAATTTCCCCTGTGGGATGAGGTGCGGGTAGTTACATTGAGAGAGCCAGAGACTTCGTCCTCCCAATCGTCGACCAGGGTTCTCAATGCCTCTGGAACCTCGGTTGCTGGCATGCAGGTGGAAGGGTGGCTCTGAGGGGTTTCCAGCCCTTTGATGGCCTCTCCCTCCTATGGGAGGTCATCTCTGATGCGACAACATGAATGTTTTGGTGTGTGAGTGACTGCAACAGGAACAAGAGGAGCTGAGTGAATTACAAAGGCTGGGATTGAACAGGAGCAAGAAGAGCATGAGCCAAGATGAACTAGAACAAGATCTTACCAGGCTCATCAAAGTGAGGGTGACAAAATGCAGGAGCTGGAGGGCGAAGAGCTTGGAAGAGGCCATAATGCACTGAATCTGATGGGTGTAATGGTTTGTCATTACTGCTCTGTACCAGACCTGCTTAGCCTTAATTGCTGAGGGGACTGGAGCTACTTGGAGGATCAGACTCACCATCGTCCTTCCTATTGATGTCGTCATCCTCGAAAACTGTGGGATTTCGGTTGTCGTCAAACTGGGCATTGGTCGCATGGGGGTACTGGTGTGCATGGGGCCACCTGTAATCGTCTGGGAAACCAACGGGATGTGAGTGCATTGATGACGTGTTGGGGCACATCATCAATCTCCTATGACCTCCTGTCACCCGCAAGGGTCCTCCTGTCACCTGCATCTGGGGGATGGTCTTTGGTTGTTGTTTGAATACATTCTTCCTTGAGGATGTTATCTGGGATTTCCTCCAGGGTGTAGATCTGCATGAAAGAGGGAGAGAGGATGCCCTTATTTGTGATTTTATTTGCGAGAGAGTTCTCTTCATGCCTAACGTGCTGAAAGGTGATTGCCATTGGCTCAGAGAGGAGATCTATGAGTTGCTGTAGATCATTATCCATCCTCTAGGAAAAAGAGACTTTGCTACTACTTGACCCATTTTGAAGTTTGGAAGCCACGTTCAGTATAATATATGAGTCTCCTTCCACAATGAGAGGGACAGATCCCTTGTTTCTAGCAATGGTTATGCCTTGCAACAATCCCATGAGTTCTGCCACATTGTTGCTTTCCATCCCCACTTTTCCATAGTAGATGTTCACGATTTGTCCTTGATCCGTTCTGAAAGCCCTTCCAAAACCTGCTAGTCCAGGATTTCCCTTCGAAGCCCCATCAAAGTTGAGTTTGAAGAATCCTTGAGGTGGGGGGGACCACAAGTCAGGAGAGCAGGGCTGAGGTCGAGGAGGCCTCAGAATGTCGAAATGAGCAATGGAAAGGATAAGCCGGTTACTGAGGATAAATTTTTCGTGGGGGTTGGCTTGGAGATCTTTATCCATCCAGTTGGACAACATCGTGGTTTCTTTGAGATTAAGCCTTATGAGATTCCATACAATGTCGATGGAGTATGCTTTTCCCTCAAATATTTTGTTGTTACGTTCTTTCTAAACGTTCCATATGAGAAAAATGGGGATGAGCTGCCAAAGTCTATTGAGAATGGGGTTCTCAAAAGGATAAGCGTGCCAGTTATTGATGGTGTTTGCAGTGTTGCCCTGTTGTCTATCAGTTCTTTAGCAGAATGAGGCTATTATGATCCATAGTTGATTAGCTAGAGTGAATTGATCCAGGAGATGCTCCATGGTTTCCTCGTACTCCTTGCATAGCGGACACTACGAAGGCCCAGTGAAACCCTTTTTGACAAGGTTATCCTAGGCGAGTATTCATCTGTGTAGAACCTTCTAGAGAAAAATAGTGACTTTGGGCTAGGTTTTGAGTTTCCATATCTTAGACCAGGGAGAGTCTTGATGATCCTACGAGCTTATTCTGATGTGATAAGCTTCTTTAATGGTGAACATACCTTGGGGTTTGTGACCCCATCGTAGGATGTCTAGGACATGCCTGATGCGAATGGAGCATTGTTGAATGTGATTCCATAGAGCTTCAGAGAACGCCTGTTGTTGTAGTTGATGCCAATGATCCTCGGAGATCCATTCCCGAAGGTACTGGTGAGTGTTGGCCGTCCAAAAGGAATTTATTTTTTCATGATGTGGGAGCGTGAAGCAGTTATGAAACCTGTGCAAGTTGAAAGAGTCTTCCAAGGAGGGAAGCTAGTTCCAGGAATTTGTCCAGAAGTTGGTTGTGGATCCATCGTGTATTTCCCAGAAACTGTCATTCTGAATTATTGGTCTTTGTGAGTTGGATGCATTCCATATGAGGGATCCATTGATGTATTGCGAGTAGTGGATTGGCTGGAGGGGGGGGCAGTCTACAACATATTTTTTGTTCCAAAGTTGTGCCCATAGGCTATTGTTTTTGGTGACCTAATTCCACTAGATTTTGGTGCTGAGAACCTCGTTGTTGATTGTTGGGTCTCTTAGTCCTAAGCCTCCCTCTGCTTTGATCTTGCATACATTTTCCCATTTTACCAGGGCCCAGTGATGCCCCTGCTTGTTTCCTTTCCAGAGGAAAGATCTCTGGAGCGAGTGAATGGCCTTGAGGACCCATTTGGGGGCTGCCAGGACAAAAAAGAGATATAAAGGCATGGCTTGGAGGAATGATTTGATAAGAACCAGGCGGATAACAATGTTTAGAGAGCGTAGGTTCCAGTGCAAGAGGCAGATTTCCAATTTGGCGAGGAGGTACTTCCAAGAAGAATGTTTAAGGGTCGAGTCAGTGAGGGGGGCACCTAGGTATTTGGATGGGATTTTGGAAGCCTTGAAGCCCAGGATACAGGTGACATTTCTTTGAGTGGCTGGGGGGTGTTAAAGAATAAAATCTTATATTTTTGAAGGTTGATTGTCATCCCCAAAGCTTTGGAAAAGATGGTGAGGATACTGTTAAGAGAGTGGGCTTCCTAGATAGAGGGTGCCCCATGAGAAGGTTGTCATCCACGAACTATTGGTGAGTTAGGGGATTATGATCATGAAGAGAGAGGCCTTTGAGGGAACCCATAGCATTGACATTCTTGAGCATACGCCCTAAACCTTTCGGCATCAAGATGAAAATGAAGGGAGAGAGCGTGTCACCTTATCTAATTCCATAGGAGGTGTTGAATGCCTTGGAAGGCACCCCATTGATGAGGACAGAGAAGAAGGGAATGGTGATGAGGCTAAGAATCCACTTTATCCAGGAATGTTCAAAACCAAAAGCCTTCAGGACTTTTCCTATGAAGTTCTAATTTAATTTATTGAAAGCTTTGGAGAGATCAAGTTTGAGCATCATGCCAGTATTTTTGGTTATCTTTAGGGAGTGGATGACTTCATGGGCCAAAATAATACCATCCAGGATTTGATGACCTTCGACATAACCAGTTTGTTCTGGGGAAATCAGGGAGGGGAGGAAAGTTTTGAGGCGATTAGATATGACTTTGGTGATGATTTTGTAGAGGATGTTGCAGAGGGAAATTGGCCTAAACTTGTCAAGGGTTGAGACATTGGCCTCCTTGGGGATGAGGGTAGGAAAGGTGGCATTGAGGGCTAAAAGAATCTTTTGTTTGGGACATGACTCTTCCATCATCTCCCAAATCTCATGTTTCTGCATCTCCCAGTAGGCATGAAAGAAATTGACAATGAAGTCGTCTGAGCCTGGGGCTTTGTCCTCCATTTGGTTGATGGTTGTTTCCACTTCTTACAAAGTAGTGGATCTCATCAACATATCTTTTTGATCCTCAGTGACAAGGGGAGGGATATGGGAGATTACCTGTTGATGCGTCTCCTCCCGGTCTCTATTTTCCTCTCACAGGAGATTGTCATATAAAGAGACCAGCACCTCTTCTATTTCCTAATGAGATTCTAATTTGTCACCTGCATTGTTCTTGAGTTGAGTGATCTGGTTGTGCATGCGATGTTGAAGAGTGGAGTGGTGGAAGAAGGTTGTGTTGCATTCCCCGTTCTATCAAAGTTGTCTGTATCTAGGTTGAAGCATTCTATCTAGTTTCTAAGAAAGAGTCCAGCAGAATTGAAAAAATACAGCCCCCCTTCTAGAACCTGATATTTGTCTTCTAAAAGAGTGAAGATGATGGTGAAGAAACCTTTTAAGCACAGTTGGACGTAAAAGTGTGCTTTGGGTCTCCATTTCACAGCGATCCAGTGGAGCAGAGCTTTGTCCGTAGGCCAGATCCCCATGAATTTGTCGATGAGGGCATATGTCTTCATGTACTCGATACGAGCATTGATTCTGGAAGGTGGAATATTGATGGGAGGTTGTTCCACCGATTTGGCCAGGCAAGTATTGGTCCTGGGTGTGTGCTTTGGTAGGTCTGATTGGCCGATCTCGTTCACCTACAGGGATTCAGTGATCAGGGGAGATTTGACGCCAGGCACGTCTTCCTGCAACTGCATGGGGCTAACATTTGTAGAGGGGTGCATGGAGGGACCAACAGTCCCTCCTGCGCAGAGAGCCATGATTAGGAGTAAAGAGCTAGAGACCGAAGGCGAGTACTGTCAGGTCGGCAGTACTAGGGGTGGATGGATGGGGCATTAAGTTTTTTGCATCGAAAATTGCAGAACCAAAGCGTCCTTCAAAAACCATAAGTGTATTTTGTCTCCTCTCACCCATATTAGGTTGCTTTTGTGGCAGACATTTATTTTGACCGATAATTAAAATTTTATTTTATTTTTATTTTTTTAATAACAAAAGTTACAACATAATATCAACAAACGTTACAAGATCTTCCAAATAACTTTACAAGATCTCCCTCATACTAAGCTATATAATCAACACAATAATAAAATATTGTTTTTTATAAAATTTATATTAAAAAATATATACCCATCAAAATTTTAACAATTGAAAAAGTGTTAGCAATTTTTTCTTTGTAAATACCAAATATAATATGATACTAAGTAAACATGTGTAATATATTATTATTCAAACATATTAAATAAATAAATTTATTAATAAAAAAAAACTTAAACTTCACTTTAACTTAAAAAAATAAATATATGTTAAACAATACTAACAAAAATATTTGTTTCCAAAAAAATATTATCTATAAGTACCAATGTATCTTCCTTTAAAGACCCATCATGCTATCTCACTTCAATAAAGGTGATATATCACATCAAGCTCTCCTTTCAAAATCATGACAACTTGCGTTCCAAAAATGTTGTGACTTTATAAGGTTACCTGATATGGTAAAGTGTATAATTTCAAAAAACTAAAACTAAATATTTTGATTATTGTGTAAAAGTTGGTTGGAAACCACATCTTATGAGGTCACCATATACTTTCTAATTAATGGCCTAATAAGGTGAATTACAAACAAGAAATTTGTCTTGTGAAAGCTTCCAAAATAATATGTTTTTATAATTAATTATAAATCAATTCATTGACATATTATTGATGTCTTTCTACTATATAATTCAATTTAATATTTTGACTAATATACTACAATGAGTATAATAATAATTTAAGGAATACAATATTATTAAATTTATAATAATTTAAAGATCAATAATATATAAATAAATAACCTAAAAAAACTAATTATTTAGTTTTTTTTTTTAAATTGTGTTTTTATGGTCAAAGAGCTTGGAGAGAAGCTTAGAGAGCTCACTCTAATTTTGGCATGTTAAAAGGCTAAGAAGGTAGTTATTGCAACAAACATTATCAAAGTGAGATTTAATGTGTTGTATCTAAGAAGAAGTGATTTTCATCCTCAATGTTCATATTCTCACAAAAATGGTAGATCCTTTCATGAGAGTTTGTTCTTATCTTGTCTATATTAATTTTTTTCTTTAAAGCAATTAAAACAAAGAGATACTTTTGATCTTCTATATTAGGGTTGATGACCTCCTTATAATATCTTAACTTTCTTCTAGCCTCTAAATCTTTCTCATACCACTTTTTCAATACTTTTAATGTTATTAATATTTTGCAATGCAACATTTTCTTCGATCTTTCAATGGTTTAACGAGGCCGAGTATCTTTATACCAACCTAGCTTGATTACCTCGTTTTGGGTGGAATTTAAAGCTAGCTTAGAAAGTCTATGGTCTCTCATGTTATTGATTTTGTGCTTGTATAACAAGAGCCTAGACATAGCTAGGCTCTCTATAGGGGAGAGACCCTAGATTTGTTCAATCTTTCTCCACAACTCTCTAGAAATGTTGCATCCCTAAAAGTCACACCCATACAAAAATGAGTGACTAAAGTTTCAAATAGGAGCTTCTTTTTATCCCACATCACAATGTTTGCTGCTTTACAATTATTTTCAATACCAAAATAAGCTTTCCACCCTCCATTAATCATTTTGTTATAATTTTAGTTGAGCTTGTGATAAATATCAATTCCTAAGTACTAATAAAAAGGACACTTCTTCCAAGTTGTTATTATCATACACAAATATATGACTCCTCCAAATTACTCTTATAATACACAAATATATATGACAATGCAGTAAAATAACAATAACAATCAACATTCTACATTGACAAAAAGCACACTACCGCACACATAAAACGATAAAAATGTTAGTGCCTCCTGACAAACGATGACCGGTAAATAAACGTTATTTATTGAATACCCCGTGAGAAATGATGGCCGGGAATTAAACGTTAGTTATTCAATCTGATCTCGTTTGTCTCTAAGTAAAGCTCAGAATTTTGGTCGGCTCTCAATCCAAATAAATACAATTTTATGACAAAATGTTAACTTACTTTAGAGAATTTACACGCCTTAGGGTTTATATGGGAAAGGGATTGGTGGTCCACATAACAACAAAGTTTACCTCTTGAAGATGCAAGAAGCAGTTATTTTGCATTTTGCAAGAAGTAGTCGTTATGCATTTCAAGTTTGTGGAGTGCGAAAGAGAGAATTTCATTGAGAAATAACATGAGGTTTCATGCAAAACAATCCAAGAATTTGTTGAAAGTCATAGTAATTGAATGGAATTCATGAAGGCACCTTAAAGGCCTACAGACTGCAGTTATCATGCAAGGTTAGAAAGTTGTTTCATTATAATTACAATGCAGAACTTCACTGGTTTTCATCCAGCTCGCAAATGTTGGCGGGGCATTGACACTTAGTTAGATTTTCACTGAAAAGCAAGGTTTGCATACATTCAAGATTTACATATCTATTGAGAACAGTGATCGATCACCGTTTACAGTAATACGCTATCAAGACTCATTCATGGCGCTTGGTCATCAGGATAGTGTAAGGCCTTATATCATCATTGGCTGCGATGCTCAAATTCATCGTTCGAGAAAGAGAGCTCGAAGAATAAATTAAATACTCCGGATATAAACGAAGCTCGGTTAGTTACTGTACATCGCGTGCCTTTCAATAATATAGTGTCGAAATAGGATGCACTTCCCATCGTGTGCCTTTCATCATAATTAATAGTTTTAACTGAAACTATGACCATGATCTAGAACGTTAATTAATCATGCTTTCACGCCGTGCGAACTTTCAAGAGAGTCATCATCATATCATACCTAAAGCACTTCAATTAATATAACGTCAGATACATTTTGTTGTATGTGAGAAAATCGAAAGAGTGCAGTTGAAAATCGAAAGCGTGCAGTTGAAAATCGAAAGCTCAATGATTGATCCATGGATTTTAGCCTATAGTTGCTTGAGACAAAACTGAAACAAGTTACTATTGCTTGTTTAAAGTCTTCCAATATCCAGAGAGTTCTCAAAATCTGCATGAAATTCATATAAAGCACTTGAGTGGGAGTAGAAGATAAACTTGAATAGTACATGAAGATGAAATATCTCAAATTATCATACTCGAGAACCTGTTGTTACAGTTACAACACTATAACAAATGCTTCCCACTATGACCTGATTCCATAGATCGATTTGCTACCACAAGAGTACCAGGCTTATAATACTGACCGTATTTGTCCAGATAGAAGCAAGGCTCTTCATTCTACACGCTGGGGGTAGATAAATTGAATATGGTTATTAATAGACCCATCTGTCTACTTCTAGACTGGACACATATCTAAAATGCATGTACTTGGATTTTATCTGGATACATCTTAATCTCGGATATATAGGGTATGTAGATGGATCCAAACAAATTTAAATACAAATTCATTGACATTTAAAACTTAATTCAAGGTTAGTGTAGTGATTTGTATGATGCATTTACAGCTAACCCTAATAAACCAAATTGACATACGCAACTCCCTCCCTGCTACCTGAACTATAACACTAATACACCAAATTGACACATCTATCAAGTAGATGCACCTCCCTGTAGATGCAGCTCCAGCTTGACAACATCTAAATGCAGAAAAAATCAAGCTTATTGTTGTGAGTTGCATAATGCATCTATAGCTAACCCTAATAAACCAAATTGACACATTTATGAAGTAGCTGCACCTCCTTTTTACCTGAACCTTAGATATACCTGTACCTGAACTATAACCCTAATACACCAATTTGACACATCTATCAAGTAGATGCACCTCCAGCTTAACAACATCTAAATACTACCTGAACTGTAACCCTAATACACCAAATTGACACATCTATCAAGTAAATGCATGATACACCTCCATCTTGACAACATCTAAATACTACCTGAACTGTAACCCTAATAAACCAAATTGACACATCTATCGAGTAGATGCAGCTCCATGTAGATACACCTCCAGCTTGACAACATCTAAAAGCAGAAAATCAAGGTTATTGTTGTGAGTTGCATAATGCATCTATAGCTAACCCTAGTAAACCAAATTGACACATCTATTAAGTAAATGCACCTCCCTACTACCTAAACTGTAGATACACCTCCAGCTTGACAACATCTAACTGCATCTAGCACTAGGTAGATGTATCATATGTATAACCCTAATAAACTAAATTGACACATCTGTCAGGTAGATGCGCCTCCCCACTACATGAAATGCTGTAGATACACCTCCAGCTTGACAACATCTACCTGTAGATACACCTCCAGCTTGACATCATCTAACTGCATCTAGCAGTAGGTAGATGTATCACATGTATAACCCTAATAAACTAAATTGCCACATATGTCAGGTAGATGCGCCTCCCCCACTACCTGAACTGTAGATACACCTCCAGCTTCACAACATCTACCTGAACTGTAGATACACCTCTACACCTCCAGCTTGACAACATCTAGATGTTTCTGGCACTCGGGTAAATGGGTCTTTCTAAATAATAATGGTCTTCAAAGCATAATATTATGCGTTTCTAGGTTGTGATACTCGAAGATGCATATCTTCTTAGAATGTTTTCAGATTTGCACACTTAGAATGCATATTTGGACTTCACAGAATCCTATAAGTAGGTGGGGTCGACCTACCAGCTAAACAACTTAGAGGTGCATGCCAGACCAGGGTTAGATACAAGGCAATACTAGGCATGAATAATATACAGGCATAAGGAAGAAAAAAACTACCTTCATTAGGCCCACAAGTAGGTGATCCTGGATCGCTCATTCCTTCTGCATCCAAAAAAGAGTTGTGATGGTAGGAATGAAGCCTGGTCCGAGATTGCTGTAGACCAAAAGAGCTACCAAATAATCTTGAGCCAGGCTTCACTCCACACAGCGCAGCTCTGGTGTCTGTGTATCAAAAGGCTCAATGATGATCATGTTCGGTAGAGCTACTTAATGACCAACATGATGATCTGATTATCAAGCTCGAAAAATTAAATGTACATTTTACCCACACAACCGAACGAAAATTGTGCCATAGTCAAAAGGCTTATTGAAGTCTTGAGATCTGATAAAGTTGTCTGTTGATACCCAAAGTGTTTTGGCAGAACCATGGCAGGGAATCATGCCAGTCTCACTTCTACGTTGCAGAAGGAAAGGACAAGTCATTAGGCAGAGTACGTACCCTGCTTCTGAAAAGGATTATTAATATGGCAAGATATCCATCTCTTCTTCTGTAATATCTTCCATGTTACCAAGGCCTTCAGAATACTGTCCTCACTCCTGATCTTGGCATGTGATTCCCTTTCGGACATTGGGAAGGCGAACGGCCTCCAATCACTTTTCTGTGATTGCTTTCTTAAAACAATCCCAATAAAATAATTTCTCTCGAAATACTACCCTGATCCGTCTGTGTATTGGAGAAACCAAGGAACATATAAGACATTTAACGTTCTCTTGGCCACCCAGTGCTGCTCTATATTTGAATGGGGTCACCCGACAAGGTCTGTGTCATATATAGAAAAAGATTTGTAAAGCTGTCTTGTGCTCATCGCCCATTATTAATATTATCATAGTTCGACACGCTAAAATTATCATATATCGACAACGATTTATCGGCATTAATTATTACCACTTTCATTAAAGTCGAAATAAAATAGGGTTTGTAAACATTTTCTAATATTGCAAAAGACAAAAATGTAGACTCTAACGGGAAAGGACAATAATCTTTTTATTTAAAATTGAAATTCAAATATAAAATAAACCATCGATACCAACTACTTAGTTGTAAATCTGAGTGCCATCACCCAACTTGAAAAGTAGAGAAAAAGGAAAAGCTCACTAAGTTTCGGTGGAAACATGATTCCCTTATAATTAATACACAGTTATATCGACTATCATTTCCATTTCGCAATTCTACCGAATCAAAGAAATAATAATACTATCCAATGAAATACACGTTGCTAAAAGTGGCTATCATTATATATAGAATTTTCATGAGTGCATCATTATTTTATATATATATCTAATTTAATATCAATATATATCAAAAAAATAAAAATTATATATATATTTTTCAATGTTAAAGGTTGAATAGTATTTAGTCCTATGGATAATGGCTTATCACAGTTATTTAATTGTAATGAAGATGGTGTCCTTATACCAAAGTCATGTTCTTGTAGTATGGAAATCAATGAGGTCTAAACATAGGCATATAGAGTTATATTACTTATGAGATATTAAAATTGATTTATAGCCTATGCTTAAAGATAAAATTATTTTAGATAAGGGATGTTTGTGGCTATGAATAAATTGATGTTGGAAAAGTATAGGCAACAAGCATGTTTGTTTGAGAATGCCGTCATTCATTATGAAAATGACCTTGGTAAGGCCTTAGTAAGTGTAGATATGCTTACTTCACTATGTAATATGATGATAGAGATTTTGGGCTCTTTGACCATTGAATGCTTCATGATTCCATCTATGAAAGAGATGGATAGTTTCTCTGAGTGGTATTATTTCTCCTCTTTCTTTGCATGGTGATGTAAGGTCATACATCCAAGGCCTATCCCAAGGTAATTTAATAGCGTCAAGTATTAGAGCAACCTCCTTATCACCTCTAAGGCTTGTGAATGAATACCCTCCTGTGGCAATGTAATATGCTACAAAACCTTTCTTTTAGCGCCTAGAAAATACTTATCATCAATCTAGGATAACTATCTCACAAATTCCAACACAAAGATCTCGAGCTTAATAAACATGGGGATTCTATAAGGAGCCAAGTTAAAACCATATAGTTTGATCACTATGAATTCTTCCCCTGAAAACCATCTTCCTCGCCCTCTTATGTCGAGTGAGCCATCCTCTTCACCCTTCCTATGGTCAGGTGAGCCATCTTGTTAGAAACAAGCACTGCCAACAATATGACAAAAAAGGCTAAAGCCATGATCAAATTGTATTCACTCCAATCTAACAAATGTATAGTACAATGGGTGATGCCACCTCATGGAGATATTTTCTCTAGATCCTAACACCTTGCATGGTGATTAGGCTAGTCAATCTTATCCAAATCACTTAGTCATCATTTAGGATAAATCACTATTATCTTCAATGATAAATAGAAATAAAGGTGGCAATTAAACTATGTGATTGGTAATGTAATCCATACGCTAACACATCCTCCTCTCCCGATATCAGTCCCTACTTGTAAGTAAGATCTTATCTCTATTGGCATGCACCTCAGAGGGTCCAATGATTAAGAACATGTGATATCTCTCGAGAAGTCACATATTCAATTATGGTAGGGGTTAGGGATGCACATATTGACCCCTCATAGTAAGAAGAAAGGGTATAAATCCCCTTGATGTGAAGTCTCATCCCATGATGACATGATTTATTGGTATATGCAACTTATGATTTATTCCATATACTCTTATAAGGTTGCTAAGTCCCCACGATTAAAGAAAAGGCCTTATATTTGTTTCCATTTTATCTCGTTAATTTCCCTTAATGATTGAGAATGTCACATCTATGAACTAGTTAAAGTATGGGGGAGTAAGCATGTTTGTTTGACAATGTTAGCATTCATTATGATAATTTCCTTGGTAAGAGTAGATGCTCATACTTTAGTGTGGAATATGATGATAGAGATCTTGGGCTCTTTTACCATGGAATGCTTGATGTATCCATCTACGAAAGAGATGGGCATCTAAATGATCCATGGTTGAGTGTATTTTATGTCTATGTTCTTAAATATACTACTTCCAATGATGAGGAGGGGTTCATTGTTAGGAAGGTGCGCCTAATTTCATTGTTCCTAAAATCATTTTAGTGCATAGAGATATTTTAAACCAGGTAGATGTCTTAAGTGTGTCATAGATATGCCCAATGTTTGGAGGCATATAAGGGTATTAATATATGAATGATTCAAACTTGTACGTAATGTGATAAGTGAGGGTGGGAAAGATGCATCATTTTTTGAATTTAATAATATGGTTGAATTTGACTACAAGTATATTCTATACTCATATCGCCCCTTATTTATGGTGAAAATTCTCCCTAAATGTGATAGGAACTATGCCAAGTCATACTCAACGGAAATATTAGGGGGGAATTTATCCCATAGGCTATTTTTTGATGTTTTTCTCCAAAAAAAGATTCATCAATTCCACCGTTTCCTAATATGATTAGCCCAAATTCCATGGGATAGGTTTTTTTCTACTCTAAAACTAGCCAAAATTTTCCAAAAACTATATAAATTCCTTAGAAATATTTTTACAAAGGATTCACTACACATTTTATGGTTGCAAATTTAAGAATTAGTAAATTTCACCAAGGTTTTTACATATTAATAAAATTATGGATCCTTAACATTTTCCCTAGTCATAGTTCCACCCCATTACTAAGAATTTTTCCGAGGTAACTTTGTCGTTGGGGATTTAGCATATTTAAATACAACCTAGGTCATCTAATTTTTGAAAAAAGGTACTCAATGAGAGGAACTATGCCATGGTTGAAAATTTACCCTTGATGGAAATGGGGCGATTTGAGTGCCCCATATCATACGCCCAAGTTTGGAGATGTTGGTAGAACATATTATATTGATTTTATAGGTTATATATGCACATGAAGGTGAGAAAAAGTATAAAGTCCACATTATAATTTACCAAGGGTGAACACAAGTATCAAGGTTACACGATCATTTTTCCTCAAGAAAATAATAATATTGCAACAGAATTACCACAATGGATAAAGTGATTGTATTTGATATTTTTTTGGAAATAGGGACATTTTGGTACAAAGCACGATTTTCCTATTAACAGAGACAAGGTATTTGACAACCATGTGTATAAGATGATGAACAATTCATTCTTTCAGAATGTGGTATGGTACACAATCTCTAAATAGGTTTCCTAAGCCAATGATTGATGTGTCTAATATTGATAGCATAAACTCTATAGAGGATCCCATTAGTGATTAGGGAAATGTATTTGTTATATGGTAGTCCACATGTTTCAATAATGTAAGTTCCATTCTTATAAGAGATAGATCTTATTTAGAGTTGGTTTTAGACCATAATGTAACTGGTGTAAATATAGTGAATTGGTTAATAATGTCTTTATTCATGGTTCTCTCTCTCATGGCCAAGTATAAGTATAGTACAAATAATTGATTTGGTATGGGGTTCCTAATGGTACTTCCACATATTAGGGTATACTTCCTTGTGTCATAGATAAAAGAAATGTCACACCAAGTGTATGTTTTGTTATCATGACCATTATTTTGGAAAGAATCATATATTCAAATACTTTATTCCTAATGCCATAATGAGGCGTTATACATGTGAACTCTTGAATATGTATTTTAGAGGAAGAAAATGAAGGAATTTCGAACAACCATATGCAAACTAAAGAAACACATGGATTATAATTTTAGAAGTTACCTGACTTCCCACATAATGAGACTTGGTGTTAAGGGGAACCTAGGGATACTACTACTACCACTACAATGGAATAATGGCCAGAAGAGATCCATCTTCACTTCAAATATACTAAGCGTCAAGAGAGATCAAATCCCTTTGGTGCAAACTTTTCCTCGAATTTTGCACTTCAAGGGATTTCATTCCTCTTGACACTTGGGAGGTCTAGAGTTAAGATGGATCTATACTAGTTTAATATGTAAACATCTATTATGTGTTCAAATCCCTCATATGTAAATCATGGTTAAATGATGACTTTGTTTTAGTTTTAATTATTTGGAATATATATATATCTCTTTGGTTTTCAAGTTTAGGTTAGGGATGACACAACATAAAATTATTTACTTGTTATTTCATCAAAGTTAGGTGTGTCCACTCCATTTTTAGGTTGAGCAACATTCTAAAAATTTTATTTACTTAATATTTTATTATTTTATTAAAATGTCACATGTCAACTCCATGTTGAGCATGATATTACACTTCTCCCTCATAGGTTGTAGAAAGCGCCTTTTGGACCCAAAAAACAAGAAACAAAAGTAAAGAAAAAGAATATAAATATTTGAACATAAAAAGTGGATAGAAACTACAAAGATTAATACAAGAAACACAATTAAAAATACAAAAGTAAAGAAAAAGAATGAAGGAATTTAAACATAAAAAGTGGATAGAAACTACAAAGATTAATTAAAGTAAAATGCTTCCAATAAACACCAAAATTTGTTATTTTTATAAATTTAATAATAAAAAACATACATATGAAATGGAAAAAAACTCATTTATATTAATATAATGATAAAAAGTAACTTAAAATATTTTATGTCACTAATAAGATATATCTCGTCCTTATTATCCTTATTAAATATATGCCAATTTACAAATATAACATTATTATAGAACCATAAACATACATAACACTATCTCATGTACTTGGAGTTTAACACCTAGTAAACATGTTTGGGTTAGGTACACAATAGGCTCTCCCCTTAAAAATGTTTTCCCCTCTCTTAAAAATGTTTTTCCCTCCATTTAAAAATTCGAGCAATGCGAACCAATGAAAAAAATAAAAATAACAAGAAAAAAAAAATTGCATGGTCATTTCAATCAAAGTCTAAGTATGTAATACAATAGTAAAAATTATATATATATATGTACTCAATGAGTGATCAAATTTGAAAGCTTCACGGCCCGTCAAAAGCCCATTTGGCCGTCATAGAAGGCCATAAAACGTTTTAACATGCAAAACAAAAATTATTTTATAACCACCCTGTCAATAATGAAACTAAGAAAATAGCTGTAAATTTTAAATAGAAGGGATGCTACCAATTTTTCCCGTCCGAATCAAAATGAACCACGGTGGCTCGGGGCCGATGGGCTACTGCCAATTGGCATGCTCGGGCCCGGCCGCCCCGGTGCCACACTGCCAAGTTCAATTTTCAAAGCATTTTGATTTAATGATAGTGGCCAGTGGACACATAATCACATAAACATTGCCAAAATATGGAATTTACAAATTACGATTCACGAATCAATTACGATTTACCAATTAATAAATTCTTTAAATTCTCATCCATATGGCATGTTCTGGTTAACGAAGTCATGTGATCTTACCAGTCACCGTAGCAGTATCCGATTAGAAACTATTGCAATTTTCCATTAAAATTTAACACGTTACACATGCTGCGGCGTTGGGGATGAGTAGATATGTTGCTTCCTGAGCAATTTGGTAACAGAGGAACTTGGAAGCCGAAAGTGAGTTCACGGCGAATCAAACCTTTTGAGTCTGCTGATACAGTTCCATTTCGAGATAAAAACCCAGCTGCACTACCATCTCCAAAAGACTGTCTCACAGGAGTCAACAACGGATTCTTGATCGCATTCGTACTGCTTCTGCTAATGCTTCACTTGAGGATATCTATTTTCTTTCTCCCTAACAGTATGATGTCCTTATTTGGCTACAGAACCGACCCAATTTAGTTGGAACAAGATTCAAGCTCTTCAAATTATAAAGGAGATTCGAGCAATGGTCTAAAAGGTGCACCCCCTACAACACATTATGTAGCTTGTGAGGATTAAATTTGTTATTTAATTTTTTCTTTCACTTTGTTATGTGTATGTTGGGTGCTTCCATCATACTTTTTTAATAATTTTCAAGTAATCTACTTTTCCCCTAGAAAATCATGATTTAATTTTACGAGAAACACTTGAAATTTTTAGAAGGTGGTGTGAGGAGACCCAATACAACATGCACTACCTTTCAGACTCGATTCCACGAGGACTACAATCTCCAGAACCCCCACCGATATGGTGCGCTATGCTCTATGTGAGTCACTATGTATGTTTGTAGTCTTGTTTTATTTTTTATTCCCCATAACAGTCACATGAACACTCCATTCCTCAATCATTTTAGTATTATATAAGGGGCTTGCGTCTCATTACATTGTATCCATCCCCCTGTTTGTTTCTTTGTGTGTTGTTTATGGGACGAAATGGGGTTTTTTGCATTTGTGGCTTTGTTTTTTGTCATTGTATTATCCTCGGTTGAAGCATGGAGTCCATGGCCTCAATATTTCAATCAGACTACTACTGCTTTGGGACTGAAACAACAGCATAACAAGGGATATTTACAGTTTGGGGCTTCAAAAAAGCATGAAGGGTCTTCAACGTTTGTGAATATGAGGTACCATATGGGGTGTGTGTGGACTTCTACCATCAATATCCATACAATTTGGTATGGCAGATGGAGCAAGAAGGAGAAGAGGATTATCAATGAGTTTTTGTTATCTATCTCTAATAATACCAAGAGCCCTTATGTGGGTCAGTGGTGGCTAAAAGTGCAATTCTATACTGATCAGACTGGTGCCAATATTAGCAAAAACATAGTTATTGCTAGTGAGCATGAGGATTACTATTCCCATGGTAAGATATGAGTAGGGTGACTATTTAGGAAGTGATAAAGAATTCCATAAGTGCGAAGATTAGTCCCCTTCCTATTGCTCCCAAGAATGGCCTTTATCTTCTCCTCACTTCTAGTGATGTTGTTGTCTAGGACTTCTATAGGGCAGTTTGTGGGTTTCATTATTTTATATTCCCTTCCATTGTAGGATACACACTGCCTTATGCATGGATTGGGAACTCTGGAAAGTAGTGCGCAGAAGTCTGTGCTTATCCTTTTGTAGTGCCAATTTATATAACTGGAATGAAGGCATTCAAGCCCCCTAATGGCAATGTTGGGATTGATGGGATGATAAGTGTGATTGCCCATGAATTGGCCAAGCTTTCTTTGAATCCCCTGATCAATGCCCGGTATGCTGGTGAGGATCCTACTTCTCCTACTGAGATTGCAGATCTATGTGAAGGCCTTTATGGGACTAGAGGAGATGGATATTACACTCGACAAGTACTTAATCCCCTGATCAATGCCCGGTATGCTGGTGAGGATCCTACTTCTCCTATTGAGATTGCAGATCTATGTGAAGGCCTTTATGGGACTAGAGGCGATGGATATTACACTCGACAAGTACTTACAGACAAATTTGGGGCCAATTACAATGTCAATGGCATTAGGAGGAGGTATTTAGTGCAATGTATATGGAGTCATATTTTGAATGCCTTTTGTGGACCAAATGCATTAAATAGCTGAAGATGATATAGTGCTCCTGTTAGTAGAAAATGGGTTTGCTAGCGTCATGCTTAGACTTTGGGGTTTGTCTCAAGCCTTACTGTTGCAAATGATGTTTATGGGTTGGATCTAGCTGGATTATTCATGGATTATTTCTTGGTATAGACCTCAATATGCCTCAAAAGTGTTGTGGAACACTTAGGTTCTAGTCCCATTTTTATTTCTTGACAGTATGTAGTGACTTTTTTTCTTTCAACGGTCATCTCACTGTGTGTGTATGTTTATAAAGCTTTGTCTTTTTAGACTATTCTCACAAAAATCTTGAACATAGAGCATTCATGTCTGTTGAATTTTTAAGGAGACCTATTATGCTTAAGTAGAGGAGTAAATCTATGTGCACTCCAAACTTTAGTAGAATTTCCATTTATGGTTGCTGGCATCCATGCTCTGATTCTCTCACTAGTGCAGATTCACTTGTGAGCCATTGGATACACCATTTTAATTTTGGAAATAGAATTCATTGTTTTGACTGGTGTTTTAATCCCTGCCACACCTGCATAATTTTTAGAGGATACAGTGGATAGCTATTTGACAAATAAGATCTAAATTGATTGAATAATTGAGAACTTCACTTGATTTTCTGTTTTAAAATATCCAAGAGGGCCACAAATTTTATTCTCTCTACTAGTTTCCTGAAAGTTTTGTATCTAAATATATGAAATTCTGTTCTCTCTTCTAGTGTCCTAAAATCTTCTTATCTAAATTATATGACGTTTTGTTCTCTCTATTCATTTCCCAAATTCTTTTATCTAAAAGATATGAATTTCAAGTTATGTTCTCTTTGACTTTCCTAAAATCTTGTATAAAAAATATAGTAGTGCAAACTAGAGCACCCAAAAGTCCATATTGTAACACTAATGGCCTTCCAAGTATTATTGAATGTCTGTTTAATAATATTATAAGAAATGTTTTTTTAAAACATGTCACACCAGTAAATTTTTGTTTCTAAAACATGTAGCAGCAGCGTAGTTTGTATTTTGTTTCAGTTAATAGCAAGCAAATCATTTGTAATAACATCTGTGAATGCATATTCTTTGGATCACAATGCAAATGGATATTATTTGGATTACAATTTTTAAGCAAGTATTTTTTCACACTTCTTTCATCCAATTCAATCAATGGATAATTAATTCAAACCATCTTCTAATGTATGTGTGAAGCTTCTCTCAGAAAAAATTAATAAAATTAATTTTAATCATCTTATCTTCAAGTTCTTCAGTAAAGGATAATTAATTAAATCCATCTCGTGTTCATTTTAATCATTCAAGAAAACGATTACCACAACGGTCTCTCTAATATTGTCCTACATTTATGGTGTATTTTGTGCAAGGGAGGATTTCAAAGGTTATGGAAACTGTGTTTTTTTAGTTGCAGGAGTATAGGAATTGCACATTATAACACTAAAAGCTAAGATGAAAAACCTAATTAGAATGAGAATATGGGTTAGAAGGTGTTTGGATAAGAAATAATTATTTTGCACTATACATGTCATGCACAACTTGATTAGAATGAAAAAATGGGTTAGAAGGTGTTTGGGTAAGAAATAATTAGAATGAGAAACTGTGTTAGGAGGTGTTTCGGTAAGAAACATTTATTCTGCACTATATGTGTTATGCACATATGAAATTTTAATGAATCCTAATGTAAAAGTAGTAGTTTATTAATTGAGTAAAGTTGTTTATTAATTGGGATTGATATAATAGGGAAATCCGAAATTCAAATCTCATATGCACCTCATAAATCCATCGTTATTCATTTTAATAAATTCTCATAACAAAAAAATTATCCTCTTGATTGTATTATGGAAAGGGAAATCATAATAAATGCAACAGTGCCATGGCCACTGCCAATAAACATTGATTTTTAGTCTCTTTTGTCCCTACTTTCTAGCACATCTGAAGGCTTCTGAGCATGGTCTCTTTTGTCTCTACTATGCTCATAAAGTGGACAAAAATGTAATGAAAGACAAAATTTGGGGCATTAAAGCAATTGAGTTGATGCATAGTTTTTTAACAAGGGCATGATGTGCAAACATATGATGATCTATACCTTATTATGATTTTTTTATTTTATTTTTGTTTTATGACAATTTTTTATTGTGTGTGTGTGTGTATAATGTCTTTCAATGTAAAGAAAGCATAGTTTTTTTTTTTTGAATGAACAAGATTCTTTACTTGCCAATACAACCTCTCTTTCATCGTATTTTTTTTTTTTTTATAGATCGTTGTTAATAAATACTGAAATTTTGATGTACTCTTACATTTTCAAATAAAAAAACGATTTATTTTTACATGTCAACCGTGAAGGGTTCAATATCTCACAACCCTTCAAAGTGAAATTGGACCCTTCCCTTCAAATTTGATCCCTGGTACTCTTGGATTTGTCAACAATGTCAAGAGTGCGTGTGCATGGATTTGTCAACAATGTCAAGAGTGCACATGAAAATAAAAGAGGACGTACTTAGTGAGTTTAAGCATATATTTGAACCCCAACTATTTTTCCAAAAAGACTATTTATCCAAGTAAACTAAGAACATGATTATATCTAAATCATTAAAGTGGAAATGAGGTTATCTATATTAATATACATCACCAAAGGTGAGTGTTTTGAAAAAGAAAATTAACTCTCATGTAACAATAATAATAAATACATTAAATATTAACTAGTGATATGTAATACTAGGTTAAGGGACGTGGACCTTCATTCATGGCTGTCCACACAATACATAAGGGTGGCTACAAATTGTAATCTATCATACATCTTATTTTACATTACTTGCCATTTATGGCATTTATACGTTACTTATACTGGTTATTCTATTACTGAGGAACTTTGTTCCTTTCAAGTGGTATCATAGCCTCATTTGGCTGATCTAGGCCTTTGGCCTTAATTCTCAAACCTTGTCTGATTTTTGGCTTGTAGCCTTATTTTAGGGTTTCCCTAAAATATTAGACATTGTCCAAAAGAAGAAGAAAAAACGTAAAAAGAAAGAAAAAAAAAGTTTTAAAAAAAGAGATAAAAGTAAAAGGAAAAATAAAAATAAAAGGTAAAAGTAACCCCCAATAAAAAGGAGGTAAAAGAAAAGAAAAGGAAAGGAAAGTAAAAAGAAGAAAAGATAAAGTAAAACAAACACATGGTTTTGCTTTATGCTTCAACCGGGTTTTGCTTTGATTTGAATTATTATAATATATTTATAACACTTCAATTTTTTGTTTTATTATATAAAATAATAAAATAAAGATTTTTATTATATAATAATTAATACAATAATTAATTATTATTTAAAAAAAAAACTATATAGTAAACTATNTTAATTAATTATTATTATAAAAGAAAAAGGGAAGAAACAAAAAAAAAGATACAAAGAAATAATATTATTGAATATTATTTTTGGAAAAAAAGAAAAAAAAAAGGGTTATTTAACCTAATCAAAGAAGATCTTCTATCATTGAAAAAGCGAAAGAAAAGAAGGCTAGACAATCAACTGAAATCCACTATCAAACAAGGAGACCAATTCAAAAAATTGGAATTCAAGAAGTCGTGGCGACTATGATACCAAAATTACAATCACAGTTATGGGCAGTTTCGAATGAGCTAAAAGAGTGCGAAATTGCCAATAATAGTCTACTATTCGAAATTGACAAACAAAAACTAAGGATTACTACCTCGGAAACGAATATTGGATTTTTTGAAGATAGTAAAAGAAAACTCATAGAAAGGATAACAGATAAAGATGAGAAAATATCACGTTTGGAAGGCATCATTCAAAAACTTGACGACCAGATAATAAAGTCAAAAAATGTCGAAGAACATCTGTATCGAAATATTGTTGAATTGGAAGAAGAAATTAGTCTTCTTAACAAAGTCATCATCGAAAAAGAAGATGAATTGGCACAAGTACATGAAAATTTAGGAAATCAGGAAACAGAATTACGTCATCATCAATGTAATTCGCCTGGGGAATCCGTAACTCGTATCGGCTCATTTCCTCAAATGTCGCAAATACAAAAAGGAAATGATCACAAGATGATCATTCAAAGGAAATCAAACATTGCTATCAATATAGCTTTGAGGACAAAGCTTCCCTTAAGGGGAAGGCAATGTAACAATAATGATAAATACACTAAATATTAACTAGTGATATGTAATACTAAGTTAAGGGATGTGGATCTTCATTCATGGTTGTCCACACAATATATAAGGGTGGCTACAAATTGTAATCTATCATACATCTTATTTTACATTACTTTCCCTTTATGGAATTTATACGTTACTTATACTAATTATTCTATTATTGTATTATTGAGGAACTTTGTTTCTTTCATCTCATGTACAATATCTTCTAGGTGACTTTTCCACTTGATCTTCTACTTCAATTATATGTTAAAATTTATGACACCCGCCTCCAAAATCGTCTTATGCTCCAAAATGAGTTTTCCTTACTCATCTATGAGGGGAATAATTGTTTGGTTCACCACTTCATTTTTGTGATTGTTATTCAAACCAGAGTCATGGAAGACATTATGAAGTCTCACCTTAGGCCATTGGAAACTTCCAAGCTTTTTCCCACACTCTATATTGGTCAAAGAAATTTATGTTTTTTTTTTTTTTTTCAAAAATTTATCGTCTTGAATGAATACGACAAAACAACAACTAAAATAATAAAAGTTCTCGATGTAGTAGTGTTGATCAAATTATTTCTCGATGTAGTTAAATAGGGACAAATTATCATCTCAGAAGCCAAGGAATGTTTTCACACTACTACATTTTCTAACATTTACTATCCCAAAAATGTATAAGACATATCTATTGGTTGCTTCTACCACCAATGGTCTTAATGTTATATGCTAAAGGGTCTATGAAAAATACATTTGAAACCTTTGTAAAACACCAATAATTACATCTTTGAAAAATCCAAAGAAATGTCTAACAGTACCAATTGAATGTCAATATAATAATATTTACAAAATTATATTAATAATAAATAAATCATAATTTTATATAGTTAATAATAGTAGTAATAACAATGGAGGAATTTTGGATCATGGTGATGAGTAAGTGATGTGTCCATTCCACCTAAAAATATTTAAATACTCCAATGACATGTTTTCCTTTTGCCTCTTTTGTTATGGTTAAAACTATTTACTAATTATTATTAATATTATAATCATTAGAATTGTGGACACACTAATGGGGATAAATCTTATGATCCTTCATATAATAAAACCCTAATAAATCCACCCTTTAACACACTATATCCCTATCCCTTATAACCATTGAAATAATAATCCCTTGACAAAGTATGACCCTAAAACTTATAAATCCATTATCCCAAAGCACTCCCAAGGAGACTTATAACCATTATGATCCAAGATGCATCGTACCTCCTAACACTTATGATTCTATGATATGATACCTCCCAACCATAATGGAATTGTAACCTTTAACCCTTATGACCCTAAGCACAGCAACGCATTAACACACTATGATCTTAAGAACACTAAGCCTACAATACACTAAACAAATTAACAACTATTATATATGATTAGTCATATTGACCACATTGATTGAATCAAATTTAATATGTATTAAGTTCCAACCCACTAGCATGTATCCTCCAATATGCGTTAAATTCTTCTCCAACCCACTAGCACATACCATAATTTAACTATAATGACTAGACGTTAACCCTTTGTCATGATCAACAATTGTTAAGCATGCTAACATTGGTTTATGTTGATATTGACTATATTAGTTCCACATTGACCATATTTTACTATTGGCCTCATTTGACCATATTAACCATATTTAACCACTAAATGTGAATCCCCTAATCAATTAACCTCTTTAACTACTAAACTTAGTAAACCTCTAAATTTAATTGGTAGTAATTATACATATAGAAAATGGTTGGTCTGTAAACCCATTAACCTGTTGATGTAATTGTAACTTTGAAATGTATTCACTTGTATATCTTATTTATTGTACCCCGATTTTTATTCTGGGAAGTGTCTGTAATGTATTTGAGTCATTTCATGCCCTGATGTTCCTATCGAGAGATTTAATAATGTAAACAAGTCATGTCAAATCATTGTGGGTAACCCTCCTATTGTACAAGGGTTAAAGTCCCCACAATTGTGGGGCCCTAGGGTTATTAGAATATCCCAGAGAAGTTGACCCTAGCTGATTTATTGTAATTCGGGGCAATAGTCCCCACCATTGTGTTAAGGATAACCCTCCTTGTTCGTAGGAGGGGCAAAGTCCCCACAAGTTGTGGGGAACTAGGGTTATTAGACTCTCCTAGAGATGTCGGCTCTATTAAGTAATTGTTAAGTGAGGCCAACATGTTGGAGTGGACATTAAGTGAATGAAAGAATATAAATAGAGATTGAGCTTCTCTATTTATCACACACACACTCACTCACTAGGGCGCATGAGTGAGAGAGAAGTTGCTGGGACAAGAGAGAGACTACTGTTGTCAGGAGATCATCTTTATGTTTTCAGATTTTACTTTTGGTGCTGATTCTATCTCTGAGCAATTTGTGGGGTTTTCTCCTTTATGGTTTTCCCAAGGAAAATTCTTTGTGTCTCTTGTCTCTTGTGTTTTATTGCTGTGCATGGTATTCTCTCAATTAAAGATCCTAAGATCATAATGCTAGTTGAATGATAAAAATCTAACATGGTATCAGAGCTAATCTGAGAAGAATACATTGTGCAGCTGCATAAGCTAGGGATTCTTACATTTTGGGTCTCTCTCCACAATCCATCAGCAAAATTATGCTAGGTTGACTCTCCATTGAAGGGCGCATCTTTCTGTCGAAGAAGAATTCGATTCTGAGCATTTTTAGTTTTTGGGGTGGGAAATTAAGGCTTCTTATAGAAGAGGAATTTTTGAGTGAGCCCATCATAGGATTTATCTCCTCATTAAAATCAAATTTTAGAGACTTGGGTCAATATTTTAGGTTGGGTGAAACTCCGAGAAAGTCAAACCCTAGTGTGACCCCAAGGTGGAAAAACCCTAGATACTAAAACTGATAAGTTTTGGTACATTTGATATATATCTGGATTAGAGAAGGATTAGGATATAAAACTTTCACATGCCGAAGATAAAATCCTGATTTACACTGTATCCAAAATTCAACCTCAGATTTTCTATATCCTAGTAAATATGATCCCTCCAAGTTAGGGTTCCATCCTCTTCCAGGATTCATCTCTAAACAGGACACCTAGGGAGAATTTCTATATCTCAAGCAACCAAGTTCCAAATGAAATTTATGAAGTTGTTCTAGAAAGGGGACATAATGTAATTTCTGTGGTATAATTGTTATACCCAGAAGATGAAACAGTGACACGTGGTAGTCCGTACAACCTCACTATGTTGAACAGTCCTGAAATAGGTGACCTTGGGAAAACGATCATAAGTCCCAATTGGTGAAACCAATTCTGATGAAAATTGTGGTGTTCGAAAAGGGATAGACGATTCTACCTTAGTGCGATGTTTCAGACACATAGGAGAAATAATTTTGGAGATATCACAGAACCACTATCAAGAAATTCTATAGAAGAAATTGGAAAACTAGGGCTTCCTATTCCGGGAGCTTCCCTCCACTGTTTTCAGAAAAGGAGAAAATTGGAAAGCTCACCTTGAAGAGATATATCTTTCTATCCAATCAGATCTTAAAGATTCCAAGTTTTTAAAATTATGATTTCTCTGACAAACCCTAGATCAGTCAGCTCCGGAACTAGGACGGACACCTCAAATTGGTAAGATCTAATCCTTTACTATTTTCATTTGAGGTTCTCATTTCAAAGTAATCTATCACATCAGCTTGATGATAAGCTTGGTGAAGTTGACAAATTCCAAGCATGGAAATATATGATCTCTCAGAAGAAAATGAATTGGACACCTACATAAGTAGAGAGGTTCCAGTTCCAGAGGGAGATAAGGCTAAAGCCTTACTCAAGAAGAACTTGGTCAAGACCAAGAAGATCATTGTCGATTCAATCATGGATCACCTTGTAACACAAGTGTCTCCCCTAATGACACTTAAATAGATGTTTGATTCCTTGACCAAGCTATTTGAAGGGAAGAACATAAATTGGAATATGACTTTTAGAAACCAGTTGAAGAATGTGAAGAACCAGAATGCAGAAACCATACAGTCATACTTTACAAGGGTCTTTCAAATCAAAGAAACAACTTGTAGCAGTAGAAGAAGAAGTGTAGAATGCAGAAGTGGTGATAGCCACCTTGAATGGCCTCCCAAGACCATGGGATTTATTCATGCAAGGAATGTGTGCTAGAAGGAAGTGATTACTTTCAGCAGACTCTTGGAAGAAGAAGAAGCTCGACTCATAATAAGAGAAGAGAAGATAGGAGCAACTGAATATCAAGCTCTTACCATCAAAAGAAGATCCCTCAAGCAATGAGGAATATGAAGAACTCAACTCTTGAAGAACCTCTTATCCATCTTAGCATTTGGATAAGAAACTATGCTATTATGACTGAATAAGATGATAAAGCTAAAGGCTCAAGAAGGAGTCTACCCACGAAACAAATAAAGATAAGTATTCAATTGTCATTTCATGATATTGTTTTGTTATGCATTTGTTTATATTCAATTAATGTATTATGCATGATAGAATGTTTTCATTAATGACAGTATACTACTAATATGCATGTAATGGGTAAGTAGATCATGGTGCTATACAACTCTCCATTGCTAGTTATCTAGAATGAAACCTCTTTGCTGACATATTGGATTAGTGCACAATATCAATGTTGTCCTGGTAGAGATGGAAGGCATATAGAAAGGTTTTCGTGACATATGGATGAATGTTGTATTGGCTAAAATAATTGCATGGTCATATATTTATGCATAAGAATTTTCCATTATGAATCTGCCTTATGAAATGTTTCTAACCATACAACTAATGCATTTGACTTTTAGGAAAGATCGCGTAAAATTGCCTACAAGCAAAGAAGGATGAGACTTGTTCTGAAGAACAAGTGACAACAGTTCAATATGAAGAATAATATGATGAATGCAGTGACATCATTGATGTAGAACCTTCCATCTATGGAAGAGTAACCAAGAAGAAAGGGAAGACCAGTTCAAGAAGAATGATGTCTAGGATGCAGTATCGATACATGAAGGGAAGTTCGTAGTTCTATCATACAGTAGATGGAAACATCGTGGGATACAAGGCAAGATTCATAGCACGAGGCTTCTGACAAAAAGAAGGCATAGACTATGAAGAGACATTTGCAGCCAGTGGGACTTGAAACGCATACATAATGAGCTTGATGAAGATCTTAACCTTTGCTACAAGGTTGAAGATGAAAGCCTATAAAGGATGACAAGCTCACTAATGGGTGTGAGAAGAAATTTTGAAAAGGCTCAAGATAGAGGATCTTGGTATCGAGTGACCCTAGATGGATACACTGAATATTAGTAGCAAAGTAAGCTACTTGTCACTCCGGTATAGAATTTTTGAGTGCATAGAGTACAGAAGACAGAGGGAGTATGATGCTTCAAAGGGAGTGATTGCAGAAGATCCTGAGGTTTTACATGGTATGACAGGATGGATAGATTACTGATGACTCTAGGCTTTACTGAGAGTAAAGTGGATCCCAAGCTTTGCTTCAAGGTTGAAGGCGGAAGACCAGTGATACTCCTGTTATGTGTCAATGCACTATTTTCTAGGCATGGAGGTGTGGCAGAATGCAGATGGAATCTTCCTCGGACAAGGGAAGTATTCAGTAGAGATCCTGAAGAGGTTCGAGATGATGGAATGCAAGGCCATAACCACACCTATGGCATCAAACATGAATCTATGGAGTGATGCTTCATCAAAGACAGTTGATTCCACGATGTATTGTCAGATGATTTATTCCTTGATGTACCTAACAAATACGAGACTAGATATTTGCTTTGCTGTGAACACATTGAGACATGTTCACCTAATGGTTGCAAAGCATGCAGTGAGGTACCTGAAGGGTACAGTTGATTATGGGCTCAAGTATGAGGTGAATCAGAAGATTAACCTAGAGGGTTATGAGGATTCGTATTGGGCAGGCAGTGCCATTGATAGGAGGAGCACTTCGAGGTGCTACTTCAGTATGGGATCAAGTGTGATCTCTTGGTTTGGCAAGATGGAGTCCTGCATGGCGCTGAGTACAGTTGAGGAAAAATATGTTGCCACTTTATATTTGGGAGAGAGGAGCAATGAAGCTCTAGTATGTGATCCAAATCGATATCTCTCGAAAGAGGGATTTCTAGCATAGTCGATGAGACAGGTTGTCAGAGCATAAATCCTAGCAAAGCTCGTAGGTTTCTCAGATGTAAACACACCTATAGGTTGTCCTTGGATGTAATCCGTCCTGGCGAAGCTCGTAGGTTATCCTTGAATGTAATCATCCCTGACGTGATTCTATGCTAGAAATGGCCAAAGTGAAGTTTGAGTACTTTAGGGAGAAGCTTGGTGTTCTTCAGATCAAGGTTCCCTCCAAGGGGAAATGATGATACCTAGAGACATTCTAACATGGTGAGAGGATTAGGTTCCTTGCTCGGCCATATGTAAGGGCTAAGCCATTCTGTCATGGTGAGAGGATTGGTTCCTTCTATGTCAGATGTGAGTGCTAAGCCATTTTGATGTGACTATAGGATTGGTTCCTACATGATCAGATATAAGGGCTATTTCCATTCTCTGAATGGAGGTACCTGGTCAGTTACCAGGAATACTCAGTTTAGGACTAAGGGCCATTCTGATATGACTGTGGGATGTAGTCTCACATGATCAGATATAAGTGCAGGGCCATTCTGATATGACTGTGGGATGTAGTCTCACATGATCAGATATAAGTGCAGGGCCATTCTGATGTGATTGAGGGATATGTTCCCACTTGATCAGATATAAGGGTTGTTGCCATTCTCTGAATGGAGGCACCTGGTCGGTTACCAGAAACCCTCAGTATGGGACTGAGAGCCTTTTTGACGATTCAAGGTCAAATGTAAGTGCAGTGCCTTTACACAGATAGTAGTAGGTGTGTCCTACTAGGCTGGTGGATATGAGTGCTTTGCCTTTTCATAGATGATAGTAGTTGTGTCCTATCATGCTGGTGAATGTAAGTGTTGTGCCTTTTTGACATGGTGTTGGATGTGTTGCTCTCATGGTTAGATGTGAGTGCTGGCCATTCTGACTTAGGGTCAGATATAAGGGTTGAAGAAGACCTACATGGAGGCTAGGCCTACAACCAGCATGAAAAAGGGTTGGCTCTATAGAACTTCCCGTGACGAGAAGAATAATGAGATAGCACCAATGATGTTTGTAGCAGGGATTTATCCTTGCTACAGGGGCAGGAATGGCTCCCTTCTGTCTATAGGATAGAAGGGTAGGTTCCTGCGTGGATAAATACTGTAAAAATGGAAAAACGGAACAGTAAAATAAACTAAGGCTAAGCTAATGACAGAAAGAAATAGAAGCAATGCTGATGAACCCCTCTGCACACACGGATTAGGGTTTCGCCTTCAAAACCTGCAAACAAATCCTAAGCTATGATAAAACCTGCAAAACAATGTTAAAAAAAAACCTGCAAATGGGGACAAGGGTTAGAAAACAAAGCATATTAAACAACTAAGAAACAAAAATAAAACATGGTATACCTTCTCTGCTTGAAATGGGCCACCATGCCCAATCTTGTGGAAGCACCTCTCTTGGTTGGGGAGCAATGGCTCAATGGGGATGGAGATGGAGGAGAGGGAGTGTGGGTGGTTTGAGAGGCAAAGGTCTCAAAGCATCCATGTGTAGCATAACAATAGGCAATGGGAAAAGTGTTTTGAGAGTGACCCCTCACCCTCCTTTTATATCTTTTCCAAGGGGTTTTAGGGTTTTAAGCCCTTGGTCAAGGATTTAGCCCCTTTTTTGGGATTTTATCCCCTTTCGCCCTAACTTTAGCCCCTTTTTGAGGGATTTAGATCCTAGGAGGCTATTTTGGGCTCCTTTTTAGGGTTTTTAGCCCTTTTTCTTCATCCTTAGGCTATTTTGAGGGTGTGGGGGTCTAATGGAGGGATATGAATGTCGTGAGATGGTGTCCTTGGGTGGTGTAGGCCATTGAGAGCTTAGTGGGGGATTTTTGGGTTAACAGATTGCCCCCTGATGTGTGAGGGCAAGAGCTCAATGTATGGCCAATGGACATCATAGGCTTTTGCTATGTAGAGGTGGTGCTTTCGGGGCTAGGGCATGGTGGATTTTGGTTTTTGTATTAATGTGGTTCCCATCAATGGGTGAGATACAAATAATGTGTGACATGTATATGGATGAGGTGGGAATCCCCATGCTCATGACGATGTCAAAAGAATAATTTGATCTATGCTCTAAAATACAAGAGCCGGTCATATACAACTAATGGTACAATAATGGTTGCCTCCATGTGAGGCTGAAATACAATACTGATCTGGTATATTGGACCCATGGCATTCTCATGGAATGCTATATCTTCATGACTGGCCGTGTGCTAGATCTGGAATGGTACATAGCTGTGTGGACTTGCTGATTGAGAGTCAGAGTCTCTATGGTACAAGTATGCTGCATCAATCATAAAGGTATATTGAAACACTATTGGGGCTTCAGATCACTGTCTCCAACGCAACCCAGAAATCACAAGGGACATAACCTGTTTAGGTCCTTCGAGTGGAATCACCAATGTGCTAGAGTCGGGTGACATCCAAGGTCTTCAACCAAGTAGTGTGTGGAACAAACCCTGCACGAATCTCACTGGTGTGATGATGGAGTTGAAGTCGAGCACATGAGAAACAACCATCCTGAGAAGCACTACGGACTCCTCTCAAGTGGTCCAAGGAACTCATCAATGATGTCAATGAAACCAAAGTGCAGGGACCTCTGGGTTTATCCTCTGGAATATGTGTGTTGGCGTCGACAGAGGGAGACCTGCCCTTAGTCAAGGTAATGATATTTCCTTAACCAGGAGCATGAGGGAGATAACCGAAAGGTGTGAAGCAATATGCGGACTAACTCACTGAATTGGGGGGGGGGGAATGTAAAGAACTAAACAGAGGTAGGGGGAGTGTGGGAGACTCAAACTTCCTTTGTTCAGAGTATGACAGCAAGGCAGACTAGGCAACAAATGAAACTGACTCATGGGAATGGGATCATAGCTGTAATACCAGGGATGTCACTGCAAATGGGAAATACTTGGAGGAGGTAGAATCTTTTGATATTGGTGGGATCCAAGGAAGACACATTGCAGAGTACTCTGAACAAAGGAAACCAAAAGGGGGAATGTTGCCAAACTGTTTGCTGTGGGGAGGTGTCTAGGGACACCGTTATGGTACGATCTCATGGATTTTTGGCAAGCCCGAGAAGGTAAATGCTCGATGGTTCTTTCACTTTTAGAGAGTCTAAAAGCACGAAGAATACTCCAGTGGGGGATATTTTTCATTGGTAGTCTCCTATGCCTGAAAAGGGATAAAAGTATACATAGGAGAGCTCACCCATCCTGTAGGGGATGAGAGACTTCTTTACCATTGGTATTCCAATCAGGCAAGACAAGGTTAAACCTATACTGACTGGACAGTCATTCATATAATTTTATGAGCATGAACGAAACCAAGTTTGCTCAGTAATATTTTCTTGTTGAGACGGTTGGAAAAGAGCTTAACGACAACCTGTGGCGGGCTTTTTTGTAAAGTGCGTCCCCTGTGCCCGAGAAAGCATAAAAGTATGCAGAGGGGAATGGTCTTGGCTTTAGTGTGCCAAGGGTATCCTTTTCATTTTAATGGTCTACATGGTCTGCAAAAGGAGGTAAATGAGACAATGTAGATGACATTTCCTATACTTTAATGAGTGTGAAAGGAAGCAGTTGTGCTCGGCAATATTTTCATTGTTCTAAGGAGTCAGAAAAGAGCTTAAACGAAACTCCAAAGTGGTCAACCGATTGCGGTGGCAAATGTGGTGCCCCATGTCAGGACAGTGGACAAAGGTCCAAAGGTCATCCATGCAGTATGGACAGAGCAGAAGGCTCTCAAACATACCATTACATGCACGGGATAGATCACGGTAAAGGCATGCAAACTGAGGTGGCTCTCGGATAGAGGTCAGGAGAGCGTGTGTGTGTGTTGCGGTGGATGGACTTGACTACATGCGATGTAAGTACAAGTCTGGAGGAATTTATATGCCGAATACGTGTAAGAAAAATAAATCATTTTGTGGATAGTGGTCCATAGGTCTGCGTAAGGTGCGGTGGAAAAGATAACTATAAATACAAAAATAAAAGTAAAATTACATTCCTTAATAGGCAGTGGACCAACAACTCACATGAGTAGCGGTTGGGAAGTGTGATACAAGTACAGGTCCGTAGACACTTGCATCATTACGTCATGGCTCATAAATTGAGGTGACTTGTGGGAAATGGTCCCAAAATTGACTTATTAAAGGTGAGATGATGGTCTCTTAAAATGGAAATTTGAGCCCATAGGTGTGAGAGGAGTCTCGAATTGGTTCCGGGTGACTTTGGATTAGCAGTCGATGGTGCTGCCCTTGATTTGTGCTGAAAAACATTGAAAAATAAGAAAGGGAAAAAACTACGCTACAAGGGACTCATAGTGGTTATATCAAGAATGGACTCTCTTGAGGTGGAGCCTATTGTGTGGCTTCTTCAAGAGTCGATCGTCTGAGTCAGCGAATAGGTATGCCCCCTTGCCGAGACAAAGGTCATTGGCAAGGTGGGATGATGGAATTTGGTCTTTTATGGGAAGAACCGATTCCACACTATGGTTTAAAGGGAATGGGGTAAAACCGAAGGTAGTCTCAAATATATCTCCGTCATCGCGTAAGTGGTACCGGGATAGATCAGGTGGATCTTCCAGAGCTGACAAGACAGAAGGGCAAGTAGTGCTAGATATCATGAAAATGGTATTGGTTGTGGCTTTGGTTGCCTTACCCCCAGTCTCTATTGGAGGAAGAGGGGAAGGCCTAGAGACAGGAGGAGTCTTTGATGGACCTAGAGTTAGGTGCAACATCATCTCAATTGGTTGGACATGAGTCAACACATCTTGGGGCCTCAGAGGTATGGTAGGTGGTTCAAGGTATCACACAGGATCTCCTAGTGTGAAATCCTGTAGATTGCGGGTTGCTAAGACATACTTGCTCACAATCCTGAATGGTAGGAAAAGGAAAAGGATCATGTTGAGTGCGAATGAAACCCATTGTTTCCTTGGTAACTGAGGTTGCGGATATGGCTGGGGTTGCAACTACGGAAACAACATAAGAGACAGGTCTAATGGACCGTCGATGATGGTGGAGACAAGAGGGTCTATAGAATTGGACATCATGTAAATGGACATGGTGTCTGAAGATGGAGGAAGGGGGTGAACTTCTTCGATCAAGGTGATCTCAGACTCAAGGGAATGGTGATGGAGGTCAATGATAGCCATTCAAAATTTGGGCAAATCTTGGCAATGGTGGGAGTAATGTCCATACAAGCCGCAAAGGGCGCAAGCATGGTTTGTCCTCAATGCCTTGTTCCTGACTACTGGCACGGTTGGGAGTTCAACCATGGGGATGTTTTCATTCGTATCCATGGCATCCAAATGCACACGGATCACTGGGATTTCAGGGCAATTTTGAGTTGGATGGCCCTGTTGTTCATAGTCGATACAAGGTGGGACTTATCGCAGTTCTGTGGTGGATTTGGTGTTCTTGCCCTGGCTCTTTTGGGTTGGGGCTATGCTGGTGTAGGTGCAGAGATTGGCTTGTGTGGACTGGGTGGAGCATGGGACTCAACCGTGATAGGTTTCATTCGGGTTAAAACAACCTGGGGCATTGCTAGTTGAGCTGGTGGATCAAGATATCACACCGAAATTCCTAATGTAAAGTTGGGTAGGCTCAAGGTGGCCATTATCGGTTTGCTCATGACACCAGGTGGGGGGAAGAGGAATGGAATCGTATGGACTGGGGATGAGCCCAAATAACTCCCTGATGATTGCATGTGGGGATGCGGTTGTGGTTGCGGCTGTTCGTAATGCTGCTGCTGTGAGTGATGTTGCAGTTGATGTTGGTGTTGTGGCTACGGACGATGTTGTGGTTATGGTTGGGGCTATGGTTGTGGTTGTTGTTTGGGTGCAGCAGTGCTTGATGAGACCATGCACAAGTCCACAGTTTCATTTTTTGTCAGTGGTGGTGACACTAACGGGAAAGGAGCCATCATGGTGGTATCAACAAACAACCCAGGGCCCACATTCAACAACGGAGGTGCTGGTGTGTTTTCAACCATAGTGTTGATTGCAGGGACGACATTAGCATGTGTGGTATCCCCTTACGGCTCAATGGTGGTGATGGTAGGGATAATGTTGGCAGGTGCCGTTAACCCTTGTGGATCATGATAAGTGGGATCATGATAAGTGAGCTGGTCAACCGTCACAATATTCCCTTTGTGGGGTAACATCATGAGACTGAAGACAGTTGATGCTACTACTCTCATGGCATACATAAAACTTATTCCAAGGAGAAGGTTATAGTCCAATTCAGTATTAACGACCTATATGTCGATCAGCACTGTCTTCTCGGCTAATGTGATGGGGACGTGGGGGAGGATTCCTTGCGCCTTAGTGGGATGTCCATCATAAGCCCACATATTTGTGGAGGAAGGTTGAAAAATTGGTGATACAAGTTTCTGCCAAGCCAAGGTAGACATAACGCATGTGGATGCCCCCTCATCCACTATGCACCGATGCATAACCAAATTCTAGATGAACACCGGGATTTGAAAGGCGATGGTCGATGGCATGCATGGTTCTCCATTATCCATGTTGAAGGTGATCAACTTGGAGTAGGAGGGGTATAATGCCCCTAGAGAAGCTATCAAGGCTTTCCACTACATTGGGCATGTTTTAAGCACCTCAAGAGCGGACATGGAGGTTGGCATTTGGACCAAATCATCCATAATGCTATGGATGACTACAGCTATAGCTGTGGGATTATTGGCAATTCTGCGTATGGGGGGGCACGGGAATGAGGGTAACTGAAGAGGTAGGTTGATTGTCTTAGACATGGATGTTGTTGATGAGTCAGCAGGTTCAATGGTGGTACCGTACTGATTTCATCTAGTTTGTGAGTTGACCTTTTCAGTCGTCATGGCTAGTAGGTGGTGAACACCTGTTTCAGCTGTGGGAGGTGCCCTTAGAGTGTTGGGATTGGCCTGGGGATGGGGAGTGGTTGCCACTAATCCTTGGACTAGTAGTGGGTTTTGAAGCACCATGGGGGGAGGTACTTGTGGTGCCTGGTTGGGTTGGGCTTGATTGGAAGCATTGGCGACCTGTTGGGCCTCATTTTGAATGGCCTGCTTAGTGCGAGCCATAAGGGGACACTCAAACATGTAATTCCCATAAACATCACAGGGTGTACATGGTTGGTTTGTGCACAATGGAGCGTTGCGTCTTGGTGCATTTTTTTGTGGGGGGTTTTGGGCTAGCTAGTTTTCCGCAGCATTGTTGGGAGGGTTCAGTTGTTGACCACCTCCCTGCGGTTGGTTATTACCTTGGTTGCGGGGCTGATTATTTCTATCTTTCCCTTATTGATTGTTGGGGCCAAGCTGGTTGGGACGGTTTTGTTGTGCGAACACTTGTCCCAATAGAGCGAGTGGAGCAGGGGTGGGGGCTTGAACTATTTGCATTGGCGGTGCATAGTAGATTTTTGGGGGTGGTGGTACCACAAATGTGGGAATTTGACCCACATATTGCTATGTTGGCTAAGCCATGGCCTGAGCCTACTGCGGTGGCATAGGTTGTATGTAGGAAGTTGTTGCTCTGAACTGAGACATCATTCTTGCGTAGTCTGGAGCTTGGTTTTGGTAAGCAATAGTAGCAGTGTTTCTTGGTTGTGGTGTAATGGTAGGTGGTGTCGGTTGAGGCTATGGATATTGGGAGACCTACCTTATGATGTCGTCTGCAGCATGGGATGCCCCCGGTGCGTCACAATAGGAGGTACTTGGACGGGGAGCTTCTGGAATGACAATGTATAAGTATCCAGACTGAGCATAGATAAGGTCAAATTGTTGGTCCTTCAATATGGCCTCTTCTTCAGATTGGGGACGTTCGGATGTGACGTCCTTTCTTATGGGCGGGAGCAAGGTCTTAAGGAACCAATCCAAGAAGATCCTATCATCAAGTTGGATTTTTCATAGACTGCAACGTCATTGCCACTCATGGATATGGTCAGTTATATGAGTGGCAGTGCTTTGATGACAGGATAGCAGGATCTCCAACCCCTCGTCATATCTGATGGGGAGTTGGAAATACTATAGGAACATGAAGGCTAAGGAGTTAAAGTATAGATACTTGGCTTGCGGCAGCTCAATGTACCATTTGGCCACAGCACCTATAAGGGTGCATTGGAATAGCCTTAGCTTGATGGAGTCATCTACGATGTTGTTGGATGATCACCATAGATGGAATGTCATTATGTGTTTTTGGGGACATTCCCCTGCTTTGCCTTCAAACTTGGGGATGTCTGATGGCATCTTAGTTGGCATGGGTGGCCAAAAATCTTGGTGGTGGATGGGGTCATTCGTTAATATATCCAAATCAGGCAAGTTAAGATGAGCCATGAAGGGCATATTTGACCCCAAGTTGATGTGGGGTGGGGTTTGCAGGTGCATAATGCATATACACAGCTAGGGGTGCTTGTGGTGGCACCATTGTGGATGGGCCAATGCCCCCAAGTGTTTTGGGTGGGATAATATGAGTGGCAGGGACATTTCCCCCATGTATGACAGTAGGGGCAATGTAAGTGGACGGTCCACTGCCCCCCTGTGTGGTAGGAGGGGCAGTGTGTGTGGAAGGGCCACTGCCCCTGTGTGCTGCAAGTGGGCCAGCTTGGCTGGTCACTATAGGTGGTGGAAACTGACTAATGATAGTCCTCATGACTATTCTTGGGCCACTTTCCAAGTTATGGGTGATAGGTTGTGATGTGGACATGGGTCCACTTGCTAAGGTTAGGCCGAAAAATGGATCCGGGTTTGCACTAGCCATGGGGCTTGATGGTGCGGTGTGGAGGTCTAGTTCAGACTGATATGGGTCTAAGTTAGAATAAGAGGTTGTGTGGCCCTCTGATGGTGTGGGAGATCATTGAGAACGACTTCGACAATGCTGATCGATTGTTTCGAATGGTGGTGGTTCACCTCTCAGGCGTGAGGAAGAGCGTGGAGGATAGATCGTGTTTGATTTTATGTGTGAAATTGGTGGTATTGAGATTTGGACCCTGGTTTCAATGGCTTCCTATTGGATGAAGGTGGTATCTCAGACACCAAGACTACTAGAAGACAACGCTTGGCTTTTTCCTCACAGGTGTTTCTACTCAATTGGAAGGGGTCATTGCTCGTTTCGCTTGGAAACTCCTCTCAACAACCAGGTACATTGGGGTTCCTGTGGTACTCCTCACAATGAGTTTTTGGGTAGAGCCCAAGTACTTCCCATAGTTGAAGCAGTCAAGAACTCATGTCCTCAAAGACTACAAAGTTGTTTGTACTTAGTGTAAATTTGGTAGATTTTAAGTCTCACTTAGTGTCATGAACTGAGTTGGGTTAATTAGTTGGTAAGGTGTATTTGTTTGTTTGTTTTTCTAGTATTTGGTTGCTGCAAATGGTTTATGAATTCATCATGGTAGAGTTCATGTCATGGTGTTTGTGTATGCAAGCATTTGAATAAACATAAATTTTTGAACAAATACAATGATTAACCCTGAATGCTTGTTGGCCTAACTAGATGTCTACCTCACACTGATATTCCTCTTCAACCAAGAGAAGGTGTTGGGATCTCAACACAATGGGACTAAGCCCATCCGTAGATCCTCAGATCACCTCCTGGATGCTAGGTTGGTCAATAGGGAGGACGCTTAGCGATGTGAGAAGCCCTCCTTCTCTACCCCCTCTACCTTCCAGGTCACCCGGTTTTAATGGTTTGGAACAATATGGTGGAGTGCCTAGATCTATACGAGCTTGCCCTTCATCGTATCCTAGAATACCCCAGAGGGTGATGACTGGGTAGAGGAGGAAGGGGAAGCAAGATGGTTAATTTTAGGGTTATTTTAGTCAGGCTAGGTTCATTTCATTAAGCCCTTAACTTTTACTTAACATTTACACATTGTTCATGAAATAAATTGTTGAGAATAAAAACAGAAACTGAAATTAAATTGGTGTGGTGGACAGAAGTGGCTGGGCCACACTAACAGTCCTCTGAAACTGAAATTTACTATCTATTAAACTCAAATTAAAGTTTTGTTTGACAGGCCGCACATTTCTGACAAAATCTGGTGAGGAGGCTGCGAGATTTTTTTAGAAATGAGCAAGAGGGTCACACAGAATGCAGAAACAGCTGTGGACTGGGTTGAAGTCACACTTATTAGGAGATTAAGTGTGCCTTGGGCACACCTGTTTTCTCATTAAGTGTGCCCCAGTCTCACCTTTTGCCCCGATAAGAGCGCCCTGCTTTGGATTGGGTTTTTTTTGTGAGATAGAGTCAGATCTGGCTGACATTAACTGGTACTATGGTCAACCTGACTTAGTTTTGCCTAGCATAGGCTTCGGTAGTACCTAAAACAAGAAATAAACAGAATCTAAGATGGATTTAACATGAAATTTCTGAAAAACTAGGGCAAAAAATTTTAAAACTTGAAAATTAAAAGTTTGGCACAGGGATCCTGTGGGATCGACTTGGTATGGTCACCAGTTCTGTAGCAGGGATTTCTCCTTGCTACAAGGGTATGAATGGATCTGTTCTATCTATAGGATAGAAGGGTAGGTTCCTGCGTGGATAAAGACTATAAAAATGGAAAAATGGAACAGTAAACTAAACTAAGGCTAAGCTAATGATAGAAATAAATAGAAGCAATGTTGATGAACCCCTCTGCACACACGGGTTAGGGTTCCACCTTCAAAACCTGCAAACAAATCCTAATCTATGATAAAACCTACAAATGGGGACAAGGGCTAGAAAAAAAAGCATATTAAAAAACTAAGAAATAGAAATAAAACATGGTATACCTTCTCTAGTGGAAATGGACCACCATGCCCAAGCTTGTGGAAGCACCTCTCTTCGTTGTGGAGTAATGGATCAATGGGGATGGAGATGGAGGAGAGGGAGTGTGGGTGGTTTGACAGGTGGAGGTCTCAAAGCACCCACGGGAAACATAACAATAGGTAATGGGAGAAGTGTTTTGAGAGTGACCCCCCCCACCCTCCTTTTATAGCTTTTCCAAGGGGTTTTAGGGTTTTAAGCCCTTGGTCAGGGATTTAGCCCCTTTTTTGGGCTTTTAGCCCCTTCCACCCTAACTTTATCCCCTTTTTGAGGGCTTTAGCTCCTAGGAGGCTATTTTGGGCTCCTTTTTCTTCATCCTTAGGCTATTTTGAGTGTGTGGGGGTCTAATGGAGGGATATGAGGGTCATGAGATGGTGTCCTTGGGTGGTGTAGGCCATTGAGAGCTTAGTGGGGGATTTTTGGGTTAACAATGTTGACCCAGTAATGATATAGATCCAGTGATGTTGATCCAGCAGAGATGATCTAGATCAAGTGATGATCCAGATCCCTCGATGATGATCCAGATGATACAGAGAAGAAGACTTGTGCTAATAAATTGTGTCGAGAGAATACCTTCCTAGTTAAGAGGGAGTGTTGATGTAATTATAACTTTGGAATGTATTCACTTGTATATCTTATGTATTGTACCCCGATGTTTATTCTGGGAAGTGTCTGTAATGTATTTGAGTCATTTCATGCCCCGATGTTCCTATCGAGACATTCAATAATGTAAACAAGTCATTTCAAGTCATTATGGGTAATCCTCCTATTGTACAAGGGTTAAATTCCCCACAATTGTGGGGCCCTAGGGTTATTATACTATCCCAGATAAGTCGACCCTAGGTGAGTTATTGTAAGTCGGGGCAATAGTCCCCACCATTATGTTAAAGATAACCCTCCTTGTTGGTCGGAGGGGCAAAGTCCCCACAAGTTGTGGGGCACTAGGGTTATTAGACTCTTCTAGAGATGTTGGCTCTAGTAAGTAATTGTTAAGGGAGGCCGATAAGTTGGAGTGGACATTAAGTGAACGAAAGAATATAAATAGCGAGTGAGCCTCTCTTTTTATCACACACACACACTCACTCACTGGAGTGCATGAGTGAGAGATAAGTTTCTGGGACAAGAGAGAGACTGCTACTGTCGGGAGATCATCTTTATGTTTTCATGTTTTACTTTTGGTGGTGATTCTATCATTGAGAAAGTTGTGAGGTTTTCTCCTTTATGGTTTTCCCTAGGAAAATTCTTTGTGTCTCTTTTCTCTTGTGTTTTATTGTTGTGGATGTTATTCTCTCAGTTAAAGATCCTAAGATCATAATGCTAGCTTGAATGATAAAAATCTAACATAACATCCTAACTGAATCACCCTATTAATCCCTAAAACACAACCCTCTAACCCATTAACACTTTAAGCTACTACACCCTAGCCACTATCATATAATCCACTAACTAATTAATTATTTGACATAATAATCTACTAATACTGTTGGATAAGACAAACTAGCTGAGGCAGGGGGGGTGAATCAATTAGTTGCAAGAATTTACTTTTCACCTCATGTTATATTAAATCAAATCAATTAATCAACCCATAAACACTAAGACACTAAATTTTACATGAGGAAACCCATAAAGGGAGAAAGCCTCTTTCTTTAGATGTAGGGAAAGCATCAACTTCTTAATACATCGATTTTATTTGAGTCAATAACTCAAATGAGGAATCCACCTCAGTTTCTTCAGTATCTACCGAAAAGAAGCTTCTACTCCTTCTTTGTACAAGCATCAACTTGTATTGAATACTTATAATCTTCTTTAGCTACTCACAGGATTCCTCCCTATGTTTCCTTTTTCAAATCCAACCTATATCAAATATAAACTTTGTCAAATGAAATTATGTCACAAATTCTTTGTCAAAATAATTTCTGTCAAAACCATCCTTTCAATCTTTGTCAAAAACTAATTTATCTCTGTCAAAACCAACTTATCTTTGTCAAAAACCAATTTATCTCTGTCAAAACAACTTTGTCATTCTGTCTTCATTTATGCAGCAAGTATTGTTTATAAAACTCGCTTCATTCCCATAATTAATAATATGAATTATCTAAATTCATTTGCATCCAATATCTAAATAATCTCGGTATAGTATTCAAATATATGCATATTGTTTTATTCATTTTACTAGATAAATATACGGCTATATGAGCACACACACAGGAAGTGAATTTAATTTATAGAAATAACAATATTTCTTCTATTTCAACGTGCAGAAAATGTACTTGGCTCATACAATACAATCTGTCAGAGAGAAATTTACAATACAACATTTTGACTCATCATAACATGTGTTAATATATCAATGAAACTCAATGCATACCAATGTTTTTTTTAACTAAAACAACCAACCTATTCTACACTTTAGCGTTTTCTTCACTGATTTGCATTTTTCTTCATTGCTTAAACACTTCACTGCTCTGTGCTTTCTCCATTACTGAGAGCCTTCACTATTCAATGTTTTCTTTGCTTCTCTATGTTTTCTCCATTGCTGAGAGACTTCACAATTTTCTTAATTGCTCTATGTTTTCTTCATTCAAGACAAAGCACATTAGTTTTCCTTCTCATCTATGCACATTATTTCTCTCATCTCTCACATCCGCCCTTCCATACATCGATTTCATTTGTACTTCAATCTCTAAGTAGTTAGCAATCACTAATTAGTTTGATATGGTTATCAAAACTATGTAAAACCAATTCTCAACACACATTCAAATCGTTTTGGCCAAACCAACAGATCAAAACTGTGTAAACTAAATAGATATAACAAATAGTGAATAAACCTTGACTGTTTATCAACGCTAATCATTTATGGAAGCGCTAATCATATATGGGATAACAAATCATGAATAAACCTTGATCATTTATCAACACTAATCATTCCTGGCAGCGCTATTCATATATGGGTTCTTGCAAAGAATATGAGGCATCAATATTTAGCAGAGTTAACATTTTAAACTTTTGTTAGAAAGAAATTTAGAATCATATTGTTTGACAGCTCAGGTTATATCTTAGGCAATATTTAAATATCAATGTATGTTTACTGACATGACCAATAAACTCCATGTTTCGTTAATGACAAATATTATTCAACTCTTAATGTACATGTTCAACTGACCAATAAACACTATGTTTACATCAATGGAAAACAAACTCATTCAATCTGACCAACAAACTCCCCCTTTGTCATTGATGGCCAAGATATACATGTTCTCCCCCTTTGACATCGATTCCAAATCAACTCCTCCTGTGATCAAGTGTAAGAACCAATAATTCTTCCCCTAACACAAATCCATGTGTGTGAATATTCCTATGCAAGCTATAACCAATCTGTGTAGAAACTGATCATTATCAAGATAGAAAAGAACCACCTGAAATTTGAACCAAAAAGTAGCATAGCAGATAATCCCCCAATAGAATTATGTCATTAGAAATCTACAAATATGATATATAATTATAACTGGTTGTTCATCACTTTGATAACAAAATGAAAGAGATTACCTAGAACAAACACGTAATTGTTCTCTAAGATTTTCAAATTGTTTTTGAGGTAAAGGCTTAGTGAATATGTCAGCAATTTGACTTTGTGTGCCAACATATTCCAGTTTGATAAGATTTTTTAAAACCTACTCTCTAAGAAAATGAAACTTAATTGGAATATGTTTTGTTCTTTAGTGCATAACTGGGTTCTTGGAAATGCTAATGACACTTGTATAGTCACATAAAATAGGAATATGATCATCATAGGTGACATGTATATCTACTAGAATTTGTTCCATCCATATTACCTGTGTGTAACAATTTTCAGCATCAATGTATTCTTCTTCAACAGTAGAAAGAGATATTGTTGATTTTTTATTGCTAGACCAACTTACCAAGCATCCTCCTAGATAAAATTATACCCCACTTGTACTTTTCTGATCATGTACACAACCTGCCCAATATGCATTAGTAACAACATATAAATCAAGACTGTTACCTTTGGGATACCATAATCCATAATCTGTTGTTCCTTTTAGATATCTAAGAATCCTCTTAACTGCAAGAAAATTAGAAGGTTTGGAAGAGGATTGAAATCTACAACCTAACATATTGCATTCACAACATCTATCCTTGTAGTCATTACATATTTAAGACTACCAATCATAGATCTATATATTTTATGCTTAACATTCTCAGATTCATCTTTGTTACTTAACTTGCATCTAGAGACCATGGGAGTTCCTACTGGTTTACAATATTTCATTTGAAATTTATTTAGCATTTAATTTATGTATTTGGTTTGAGAGATAAATATTCCCTTATTATATAGTGAAATTTGGAGGCCTAATAAAAACTTTAATTCACCAAGCATAGACATTTCAAACTCATTCTGCATACTTTGTGCAAACTGTTTGCTAAGCTGATCATTATCACTCCCAAATATAATATCATCTACATATATTTCAACAATAACCAAGATATCATGTTCTTCTTTAATGTAGATATTACTATCAATATTTCATTTTATGTATCCTTGTTTCCTTAGATATTTATCAATCCTGGAATACCAAGCTCATGGAGCTTGATTTAGCCAATACAAAGATTTTTTTTAACCTCTAAACATAATTTTCTTCTTCTGACAGTTGAAATCCTTATGGTTGTTCCGTGTAAACATCTTCTTCTAGTTCACCACTTAAGAAAGCATATTTACCATCCATTTGATAAAATTTAATTCGTTTAGAACAAGCATAAGTAGAATTAATCTAATTGATTCCATCCTTGCAATGGGAGCATAAGTTTCACCATAATCTATGCCATCTACTTGAGCATAACCTTTACAATCTAGTCTAGATTTGTTTTGAGTCACCTTACCTGCTTCATCTAACTTGTTTATGAATACCCATTTAGCCCCAATAACATTTTTGTTTATAGGTCAAGGAACAAGTTTCCATGTGTCATTTTTTATATTTGACTTAACTCTTCTTTCATGGATTTTACCCAATGTTCATCATTAATTGCTTCTTCAACATTCTTGTGTTCAAACAAATAAATTAATGATACCTGTTCTTGATTTGTAATTGATTCTTTCCTTTTTCTTCTTGTCTCAACACATGCATTTATATCACCAATTATTTGATCTTCAGGATGATTTTTTTTATCCTTTTACTTGGAGTTTTAGATGGATTTGAACCTTGTAACAAAGTATAAGGAGTTACATTTTCATTTTTTATTGATTTAGTTTCCTCTTCATCATTTGTTTCTTCTCTCTTTAATTTTGTCATATATTTGATAATCTTTCTTTTCAATTTTTTATTTCAAGAATGAGGACTAATCAACCTTGACATCTATAGATTCAACAATTTTCCTCAATATGAAATTATAACATTTATAAGCCTTTCTTGAACACGAATATCCAACCAATATGCCTTCATTAGTTCTAAAATCCACTTTACCCATATTTTTATCAATTCTTTTAATATAACACTTACTCCCAAAAATTCTAAAGTGCTTTATACTAGCTGGTCTACCTTTCCATAACTGATAAGGTGTTTTATAATTATTATTTCTTAGCAAGCTTCTATTCAATATGTGTACAACAATATGAACTGCTTGAGGCCAAATCATATTACTCAACTTAGACTCCTTTAACATTGTTCTTTCCATCTCCATAACACTTATGTTTTTCCTTTCAAAAACACCATTTTGTTGGGGTGTTTCTGTAATAGAGAAATGTCTTTTAGTGCCATTTTCATCACAGTAATTGTTGAAATAATTTGACACAAAATATCCCCCATTGTTTGAACTTAAACACTTAATCTTCATGTCAATTTTATTTTCAGTCAATTCTTTGAAAACTTGAAAACTTGAAAACAATTAAATTCTTCAAACTTCTTTTCAGTAAAAATAGCCAAGTCATTCAAGTGAAATCATCCACAAATAACAAAAAGTACCTTTCACCAATTAATCATGTTTCCCTCATGGTTCCACAAATATTAGTATGTATTATTTCCAAGGGCTTTGTTGTAGAATATTCCTTTGTTTTAAACTTGAATTTAGTTTGTTTACCATCTTGACATTGCTTGCAGATAGAGCTAGAAAGGTTCTTTATAACAGGTAAGTCTCTTATTGCTTCTTTTTTATTTAACTGAATCAAATTATCAAAATTAATATGCCCAAGTCTTTTTTGTCATAACCAGCTTTCATCTTCATTCCAAATATAACATTTTCATCCTTCTCATCTAATATGTAAATATTATTAGGTGTCCTTGTAGTTGTTCCAACTAACTGATTTGTTTTGACATGTCTAATTTGACACTGCTTGTAATCAAATAACATAAAATTCCATTTATCACATGTTTGAATTACACTTAACAGGTTATGTTCCATGTCTTCAAATAATAAAAAAATTTCAGCCATTATGGTTTTATCATTTAGACAAATAGTGCCTTTTCCAATTATTCAAGCTGGCCGTTCATTACCAAAAGTAACTGTGCCTTCTTTGCCTTCATCTAAAGTAATAAAATTTTGTTTTATACTTGTCATGTGTTTTGAACACCCACTATCAACATACCACTAAATTTTATGGTCTTCTTGTAAAGCAAGATTGCAATCTTCAATGCTTAGGTGTTGATTATTCTTTTTCCAACATTTAGTTTTCAGATATGTACATTTACTTATAGCAGATTTTGAGAAGTTCATAGGGTAGGTTCTTGCTATATGCCCAAAATTATTGCATTTTTAACATTCAAGTTCAATATTTAAGACATAAAAACTATTGTATGAATTGTTCACAATGTTTTGAGTTCTTCTTCCATACTTAGATCTATAGATATCATAGTTGTTCCATGCAATTCTGTTTCTTAACAAAACATTATAGAAAACTTCTTTATGCCCATACTTATAATAGAAAAAACAATACCCATCAAAACTATTTTGATACATGTCATAAATTCTTCTTTGAACTATTGAAATCTGATTTATTTCTTTCTTTTCTGATCCAATCTGCATACTGGTATGCTTTAGCCCTGTTCCTATTTTCTCAAGAGTCGTGCTTGTACTTGCATTAGTAGTCTCTATTCAAGTCTTTTTAATGCTTGTGCTTGCATTAGTAGTCTCTATTTTAAACCCTATTCCAATCTTGTCATTAGTAGATCTTTGACAATTAATAATGTGATTTAGAATTTTTGAAATATTATTCATGTTACTTTCTTACAACTTTTTTTTCTTAAAGAAACAACTTCAATCTTTAAACATTCATTTTATTTATATTTCTCTATAAGAAACTTGTTTAATGTTTCTTCAGTTAATCTAGCTTCTTCCATTTTAACTTTTGAATCAATTATCAATGTCTCGGTGCTTTCTATCAATTTGCTAGATTCTTGTAAGTCATCTTCAAGTTTCTTTGTTTCTTTGTCCCTTCTTGTCTTTCTAAGTTCAGTCAGTGCACTTACAAGTTATACTTCTAAATCAACTTCGACTTCTTCTTCTTCAATGAATTTATTATTCTGATTTTCTAAAGCCATAAACAAACTAATTTCTGAGCTTTCATCACTTCCATCTATATCTAACGAATCAATATCTTTTTTTATGAATAGACTCTTCTTTTTATAAGAATTTCTTTGAAATGGTTTCTTGTATTTTTTCTTGTATTCTTTAGTCTTTTTGTTACTTTCTTCTGCACTGTCAGAATTTTTATTGAAAGAACACTTGGAAGAAAATTTTCCTATTCTACCACAATCAAATCATTTGAGGGGAAGTTTACCTTTGTACTTTCCAATGCCTCTTCTTAAATTTTTGACAAAGTTAGCTTCTTCCAAATCTTCTTCTAATTCTTCATGATTGCTGATTTTAGTTTCAACTTTTTTCTTGTCTTTCTTTGCTTCCTTGAACGTTTCTTCTTTCCTGGATGGATTCTCACTAGAATTCCTCATTTCATACATTGTTAGTATTCCATGTAATTCATCCATTTATAAAGTATCAAGATCAGTTCTTTCTTCTAAAGCAGATACTTTTGAGTTAAATATTATAGGCAAATATCTAAGTACCTTTTGCACAATATTGATATCTTTAATATTTTCTCCTAAACCTCTCATGGTATTAACTACTTCAGAAATGTGTAAGAAATAGGTTGATATATTTTCATTTCCCTCCATCTTTAAGCTTTCAAATTGACTCCTATAAGATTGTAGTTTAGAATTGTTTACCTTAGCATCTTCTTCATAAATATTTTAAGTTTGTCCCATAATTCTTTTGCTGACTCACAGTGCATTACCTTAAAAAATTTAGAACCTGCCAAACCTCTAAGAATTGCATACATTGCTTTGGAATTACTTTCATAGATTTTTTTACCTGTGGCATATGTTGGAATAGTTGCTGGATTTTTGTATTCATTCAACACATCTTGCCAAACATCAACTCCTTGAGACTGCAAAAACAACTTCATCCTAACACTCTAAAAAGCATAGTTATGACCATTAAATAAAGGTAATCGATGTTTAGTAAACTCATATTTCTTATCCATCATAAACAATCAAAGACCTCCAATAGTTAAACTGACACTGAAGCAACCAGCTATGATACCAATTGTTGGATAAGACAAACTAACTGAGAGGAGGGTGGGGGGTGAATCAGTAAGTTACAATAATTTACTTTTTATCTCCTTTTATATTAAATCAAATCAATTAATCAATCCATAAACACCGAGACACTAAATTTTACATGAGGAAAACCAAAAAGGGAAAAACCTATTACTTTAGATGTAGAGAAAGCATCAACTTGTTAATACATCAATTTTATTTGAGTCAGTGACTCAAATGAGGCATCTACCTTAGTTTCTTCAGCATCTACTGAAAATAAGCTTCTACTCCTTCTTTGTACAAGCATCAACTTGAATTGAAGACTTGTAGTTTCCTCTAGCTCCTCCCTTTCTCCCTATAGCACAAGCACCAACCTGCTCCACAAATTTTCAAGCTAAAACTTGTTACCTTTTTCAAATCCAACCTATAACAAATATAAACTTCGTAAAATGCAATTATGCCACAACTTCTATGTCAAAATCATTTCTGTCAAAACCATCCTGTCAATCTTTGTCAAAAACTAATTTATCTCTGTCAAAACACCTCTATCAAAACCAACTTATCTCTGTCAAAACCCAATTTATCTCTATCAAAAAAAAATTGTCATTTTGTATTCATTTATGCAGAAAGTATTCACTAATACATAATATCAAAATTGTGATGGTTTTTCGTTGTTATTTCCACGTTTCGTCGTCTCAATTGTGACAATAACAGTCGTGATGTTTCGTGGCACTTCTTTCATGGATATAACGACGAAATTTATAAGCCGTCGATATAGAGATGAAAACTGGATGCCATGTGTCTTCTATATGGTGGCCTTGAAATTGATTTTTTTAATTCATTTTCTACGTTTCGTGGCCTTGAAATTGATTTTCTAGCAATTTTTGAACAAAAATTTCTTCCACGCAAAACCATGGAAAACCAATCTCTATCGACGAAATCTGCAAGTTGAACAGTAATTTTTCCATGAAACTTTGTCACTATAGCGACGGTATTCATGGAAATCCACCCATGGTTTCAACGGTTTTGCAATAACCACAATGAAATTTCGTTAGTATTGCAACGAAACCTAGAGGTTTCAAAAAAAAATTAAAAATCCATGGAAAGGCACCTTCCTTTCCATGGTTTTGGATCTTCGATAAGTGCTTGTGAAAAAATACATACTATATTTTAAAGACAAAGAAAAGGATAAAATATAACACAGGAAAGGTGTTTTATAGAAAAGAAATATATCGGGAAAGTAAGATATGGGAAAAAAAATATTGAAGTAAAAGGGAACAAAATAAATGGGAAGTTTAGGGGGGAGGTCAAAAAGTGTTAATTGACTCAAAAAAATAAGGCATAATGATTTAAAAAGTGCCCAAAAGTACCCAAAGTGGCCCAAAGCACCCTAATTATTGCCTCAATAACTGTTTTCCCATTACGATGCACAAATTCATAATAATTGGCTAAAATACATAATTAGAGGCTAAAGTGGCACCTCTTAGAGCAGATTCTATGACAAGGTAGGAGGGTAGATCTATAAAAATACCATCGATAAAATACGTTGTAATCACCATGGGGATCGTATAAACATTAATTAAATGATATTCTAGGCACCACTGAGAGTTGATTTCTTTGATAAGGTAGGGGGGTACATCTATAAAAAATACCATCGATAAAATACATAGGCACCACTGGGCTCGGATCAACTTATTGTAATCTGAAATTAGGTTAAGCCCATTGGGGCTTAAAGAGCCCACAAAGGCTTGGAAGGATGCCCACAAATCTTGGAAGAAGCCCACAGAGGCCTATAGATACTCGTAGAAGCTTAAAGAATCCCACAAGTTAGAAGTAAAGGAAGCCCATGTTCTGAAGATGAAGGGATCCAAAGCTTTGAATACTAAGGAAGCCCGCAGGTATAAATGAAGCTAGAGAAGGTCAAGCCCGCAATTTCTGGAAGAGATGAAAATGAAAAACTGATCCTTCTTATGCAACCACCTTAAGCATGGACAAAATCGGTCAAAGTTAGTACCGAATATTCCCGAAAGAAAAAATAAGTCCCTTGAGCACATGATAGGAAAGAGACATGTTAATCAACAAAAAATTGACAACTTATTTCTATTGTTTTACTATGCATGATCTCATATAACAAAAAAATCATCATAGATCACCTTTTGGCATTGATCAAAAGCAGGTTGCACAGTTGAGCATGCAATTTGTAGTTTAGAAACCATATCATAATTGCCTTGGAGACACTCCTTGTGAAATATTATCACTTTTTGTACTACATGTGAAGAGATACTAGTGATAATTCATCATACTACAAAAAAAATAAGGTGCATTGAATTCATCTTTATTGAAAAATAAATAAATAATAAAAAAAATAACTCAACCCCTAGGGAAAAAGAGTAGTTGTTCACCTGGAAATTATGTGTAGGATCTTTGTAGTGCCAACTAGTGGTAAGTTGTTTCGATGTTGCTCATTATAAGAAGAGGTGAATATGAAAATTTGATCCTTCTTATGCAACCACCTCAAGCATGGCCAAAATTGGTCAAGTTAGTGTCAAATATTCCCATAAGATAAAAACAATCCCCTAAGCACATGATGGGGAAGAGACATGTTAGTCAACAAAAAATTGACAACTTATTTCTCTTGTATTACTAGGAATGATCTCATGTAGCAAAAAATTCATCATAAATTAGCTTTTTGCACTGAGAAGTAGGTTGCATAATTGAGAATGCAATTTGTAGTTTAGAAACCATATCATAATTTCCTTGGAGACACTTCTCATGTAATAACATCACTTTATCTACTACCTTTGAAGATCTAGACATATGAATTTATGGTCCACATATGTGCCATGCAACAACTGAATGTTTATCATCATAGTAATCAAAACATGTAAAATAGTGCAACCAATAACCAATGTTAATCATTTAAAGTGCCATTTATCACATGATTTCCAGATCTGTGTATGTGATAGCATAGATATAAAATACTAACTTAATGAAAATTTAGTGCCAAGATAACCATAATGTTATTATCATTCACTCAATCATGTATGTAAGCTCTGAAATATAAAATCATCAAGTCCCTTACCATCACCCAGCTCTCAATAGCAATAATTAGTACTAATAAAATACAAAACAATACTTAGTAAAATAATTTCAGAATTATATCACTGTGCATTTAGAGATGTAAGGTTCCAGATCTTAGTAAAAAATCAGACTTACATTTACCTAGAAAACTAATGCGAATAGGGAAAAAAACTAATCAAATCAATAAAGATATATTTTACAAAATACACCACCATCTAAATAGTTTGAAATACTAACTTGTTTTTTGTTTTGAGTGTGCAGAGAAGGCATCTAGGGAATACAAGGTCTCCAATAAATATTGTAGACCTATGTTTGATAAAGGAGAGGTCTCAGATTGTGGGAGCAGCAGGTCTTCGTTTTTAGGGTTTTACACATAAAAAAAATTTAGGGCTTTCTTTTTTTATAAAATAAAAGTTACAAAAACACAAAAAATTAAGTCTAAAACCTAAGAGAAACAAAAATAACCTAAGAATAATATTTACAAGTATACAAATCAGAAAATTTAGTTTTGAAATATAGATGAATAATTAGGGTTTAAAAAATTAAAATTTCTTAACCTAGGGTTTCAGCATGCCGAAGTTATAGGGAGAAGGGACAAAAAAAGCCTAATTTATTCTACATGATTTTTCTTCTATTTTTCTACGTTACTAAGGAGCATTTTTTATTTATGTAGAAGGTCGTCTCCTAGTTTGGATGATAGTCTAAAAGTAGTTTATTACTATTGGTTGTATCTCTTGTATCTTAATATAATGAAATAGAACTTAAGGATAAAGAAAAACACATTAAGGATAAAGAACACATCAAAACCCTTACCTTATCATTGTCCTTTCGCCATATCCATTCTCACATACAACTTGATAAGAGTTGTCCACGAGATGCATTTCCATCACCAAAACCTGCATAAATCATCAAAGACAGAATTTTTATATGAGTAAATAATATATAAGCAAATAAACAGTCATTTAAATCCTACTACAAAGTCCTGTAGAAATCAATGAACCATGACATGTTAAATTTATTAACATTTTTTAAGAAATAGACATGCATTTAAAGATTTACAACCATCTTTAATACATAGTAATAAAGGAGTATTTATACCTTATTGAGCTCCTCTCTGTTTTGAGAATAGTTTTATATTCTCTACTGAACAGGTCCAACCATGTGAATGTGGAAGCTCATATGGCCCCTCCCCCCCCCTCACATTGCTCTCAATTCCCCATACCCAATAAATGATGTTTTTTACATAGAAAACATATAAACATAAAAACATTGAAGCATAATGAGGTAATTCATATAAACAATGTTTTAGACTAACAACATCGATATACATCCAAATACAAATCATGAATTAATACATCTACTTTTTCTTTGATTTTTGTTTTTTGCATTGTAATAACTAACGATAATTGGGATATTATCATCATCGTTTGGTGGAGTATCTACAAAGCCATGTCCTGCTAGTGTTTGTGTTTCATTCCCTCATGTATCATACTTCTTGTATGTTGTTGAGTAGGGCGTGGAGGCAGTTATGAAGGGGCATGAACTAAAACAACGAAAATGGACATATTGATATGTTGAAATATTACTGAAATTAATGTTTCATCATTTTGATTAAAATTTCAATATTGCTCTTTACCTGTTTGTGTAGGTGTGACAGTTGGTGTATTAATTGTTTCTCTACTTGCTAATTCCTCTTGTGGTTCACCCTCCTGGGTTTCACGGTCTTCCATTGAAAGAAGAAAATTTATAAGTATACGTTAGGAAATAAATATCTATAAGCACAGTAGATATTTCTATTTCTAAAGCACACATACCAGAATGACCACTCTGCTCCCCATTATCATGGGACATGCACACCTCAATATCAGCTGGTACGTGTCGAGTACCACTAGATTCACTGCTATGGTTGCACTATTTCTTATAAGAAAACATAAATATTTAGTTATGGGTGATATAATCAAAACTTAATAGACTTTAATAGTATACTGCAATGATTTCCATATTCATTTTATTTACCGCCATCTGCATCATTGAGGAGATTGGAGTCTGCCCCAAGCTTTTTAGATATTCAATGACACTTTTAAAACCATACTTGAAACCAAGCTTTAGGTCTTCCTCGGTGGAAGCATCTTGGAACGTATTTCCCTGCAATGTATAACACATATAAAATTTCTAGTATCAAAAATAGATATTTGTTCGTTGATTTCAAATAAATATTCCCCACAGTTAATCATTTAATTCTTATGATTCAGGCTCTTAGTTTTCTATAGACACTCTGGCCCAGTCTATGTTTCCTGTGCTTTTCCACTCTAGCCTTGGTTGCTTTGGAGGTGTCTGGTAGCCTATATATGAAAATTTTGAAAAACGTTAGATATGAAAATTCTTGCTTAAAACAAAAAAGAAAAAAATAAATGAGCATATTTCACTAAAAAGATGATATGTGTTGTACCTTGCTTTTCTAGGTCACGGTTGTTTTCCTTGTCTTTTTAGCAAGTTCTCCTTTGCATCCTCTATGAGTTCCTTCCACCCTTTCTCCGGAACCATGGGAGGGTGCTCATGCTTGAGGTCAAGTTGCAATTTATCCCTATATTGAGCCCTGGTATATTTTAAATTCTCGTCGGCTAACTTTGAAACCACTTTGTTGTTAAATGTATTGCCGAACATGTTTACCATGTGATCTATCAATACATCTCTCTTTGCGCTATCTTGGCTATTCCAGCATGTGCGAATGGTGGGGCCAAACAAATCCAATGCTTTGTCATTCAAATTCCTGTAAAAAACATTATTTCTTGTAGAAACATGTAATCCATTAATTTACAATAATTTCAGTGTATGTCCATTTCAATTTCATGATTAAAATGAATCAATTAATTAATAAATACCTACAATATTTTGAATCTTGATCGGAACACAAGTGTCATCCACCAAAAAGGTGATATCTAGTGATCAGGTGCTTTTAACTCGTGCTGCTCCAGGAAAAGTTTCTTGGTCATCTACAGTAGGTTCATCTCTAGAGTCATGTGGATTCCTAGGCTCTATTTCATCATGCTTCGACATGTCATGCTGATCAAAATCGGTGCCCTCATCAATGGATTCAAGGCCAATTGGAGGAGTGTCAAAAATCCTCATTGGTACATTGCTTTGTCAGTGTTGTTGCTGCATTGGAGCATCACTACTACCTATACCTGTCTTGGCAGTTTCTCTTGTCACGGGTTGTAAAATATCCTACAAATGAAAAACTTTACTTCATCAGATTACTTGGAAAAATAGAAAACATAATATCAGATATGAAATCATGTCATAGCTTAAAAAAATATGTGAATATGCCACTTAACCCATATGATTTTATTTGTTCTTCCAACTCTTCAATCCTTACCCCAATCTCTTGTGTCATGGGCTTTATGAAATCTAAGGGAATCATTTCTATGTTTTCCTTTTTCAGGGCCTTCTTTATAGTATCCATAGGGTATATAGAATAGTAAATTTCATCCTCAAGCTCCTCATCACCTGGATCAAGTGCACTGGACTAAATTCATCAAACAATAAAATTAAGCAAAATAATTTTAACATCATTCAAACATTGTTATTGTAATGAAATTTAGTTACTATTAAGAACTAACACTTACCTGATGCGATGTTGTGGACGGTGACTTCCCACGGCCACCTTGTACTAATCTACTTATAGTGGGTGATTGTCCACGGTCACCCTAGACTGTGGAAGCAACAGGTACCTTTCCATGGTCCCCACCCTGACACGATAAATCAATCAATAATTCACCATAAGCACAAAAAAATGTGAATATCAACAGTGGAAATTGAATGCTAAGAGAAAAAATCGAAACATTTAGTTATTATATTTAACACTTACTTGATGGGGCACAGAGTGTGACCTTCCACAGTCATCATGGACCATGGAAGCAGTAGGTGCCTTTCCATCGGTGCCACCCTGACACAATAAATCAATAAATAAACATTATAAAAATAATTGTAACATAATAGAAAATGAGATATTGCAATAATTTTTATTTTTACCTCAGAAGTAGAGGACATGCGTTATGTTCCATGACGAACATGGGCAGACCCCTGCCATAGTGTAATAAACATGTTGTCACATGGAAATCTTTTGGGGTTGGAGTTTCTAGTTATTGTAGTCATAGTTAGTTACTATATTTAATTGATTCAATAATTGTAACATCAACAAAAATGAGATATTGCAATAATATTTAATTTTACCTCCGATGGAGAAGATACATGGTCTGCTCCATGGGGATGAGTAGACCCATTCCAGAGTGTAATAAGCATGCTATCATATGGAAATATTCACAATAAGCATGAAAAAAGTGAATGGTGACAGTGGAAATTGAATGTTAAGAGAAAAAATCTCAACATTTAGTTATTATATTTAACACTTACCTGATGGGGCATAGAGTGTGACCTTCCATGGTCACCCTGGACCATGGAAGTAGAGGACACATGTTTTGTTCCATGACGACCATGGGCAGACCCCTGCCACAGTGTAATAAGCATGTTGTCACATGGAAATCTTCTAGGGTTGGAGTTTCTAGTTATTGTAGTCATTGATGTTGCTGTCGGAGAAACCACAGTATCGAAAAGACCGAGTCGACGTTTCGGATCCATATCAGGATCCATCATCATATTGTAGTCATATTTAGTTACTATATTTAGTTGAGTCAATAATTGTAACATAAACAAAAATGAGATACTGCAATAATATTTACTTTTACCTCCGAATGAGGAGATACATGTTCTGCTCCATGGGGATGATCAGACCCCTGCCACAATGTAATAAGCATGTTATCATATGGAAATATTCACAATAAGCATGACAAAAGCGAATGGTAATAGTGAAAATCGAATGTTAACTGAAAAAATTGAAACATTTTTTTATTGACATCATATTTATTTCCTATATTTAACATTTACCTCACGAGGCATAGATTGTGACCTTCCACAGTCACCCTGGACCATGGAAGTAGCATGTGGCTTTCCACTGTTGCAACCCTGACAAAATAAATCAATCAATAAAAGTTGAGTCAATAATTGTAACATTAAAAAAATGAGATAAGCATAACAGTGTAATAAGCATGTTATCACATGGAAATATTCATAATATGCACGAAAAAAGCGAACGTCAATGGTGGAAATCGAATGTTAACAAAAAAAATCAAAACATTTAGTTGTTGTAGTCATGTTTAGTTACTATATTTAGCATTTACCTGATGAGGCATAGTGTGTGACCTTCCACAGTTACCCTAGACCATGGAAGCCACATCTATTTGGTTGAAGTTGTAATCGATCAACAACTCTTCACTTGGAAGTATTGTTTTTGTTTCACATACAAATATACGATGCTCTTTGCATCCCTCAAATTCGCAATTCGGTTTCTTAGTTTTTGTCACTGGTAGTGTACTATTTATAAATCCAGCAACATTTCCAGACTCTTTTGATCTCCCATCAATATACATAGTCGCCCCTTTGTTTTTATTATGTTCTACTAGTTGTATATAATTTGCGGCAACTCTGTATCTCCTCATACTTAGAGTATATTGGACCAAGATCAACAAGTTGTTGTATCTGTATAATGGTCTGACATAATCCATCAATTCATTTATAGTGCCATAGCCGACCTTTATGCCATCTATGGAAAATAGCCCCAATCCATGTAAAGGACGAAGGAGAAATGTGATACATCCTCCCATTGATGAAGAAATGTGTGTCCACTTGAGGTAGCTTATTAGGTACCCATCGTTGCAATAGATGTCTATAAATCAATGGAAACTCAATGTCACCTATGCTCTTAGCATCATAATTACATGACCCTCCATGGGCAATAAAATATTGCATGCGTCTGCGAAATCTTTTCCTTACCTTTTCTGATCTAGTTGATATAAAACCGGTAGATCTAGTACAACACGTATCACTTTCAACCTCTCCGAGTATATATTCACCATCACTCGAGGAAGATAGATCTGATAGATACCTATTTGATGGTACCTACACTTGATAAAACAAGAATATAAGCTACCAGGCGGATATAATTTAGTGTGCAAATATATTTACTTGTAATGTTTTAATATCAAAAGTTTTTTCTTCCAAAAAAATTTACCAAAAGCTATTTTTCTCTCAAAGGTGTAATTCATTTTAGAGTTATTTATATTTGAATTATTTTTAAGTATAAGACACGATTTGATTTGGTTTGGAATTTGTTCACAACAAGGATATAGAAGTGTGTTTCTTGGGCCACTTGACTAGTTAATGCATGCAAAGAGGTATGGGGTTCCCCCTCATATAGATCATGTTGGGGATTCAATTTAGAATGGGTAGTGGTCATATTGCTCCATTCATGGATTTCCCACCAAAACTCGGCGACGTTAGTCTAACACTCCCTCTTCCACAGTGGTTTGATATGCAAGTTTCCTTGTGCAAGGTACTCCTTATCTAACTATGTGCTTGATTTTTTTTAAATAGGATAACATTGTGAAATGTCACCAAATTTAGACCAATTATGCGTATTTTTGAGTGGTTTTTCACATGGACGCGGATAGGGTGATGTTGGATCTGGAATCATCTTATCACAACCCTGAATCATCTTACACTACCCAAGACCATTTTCTTACCATTTCTACGGTGTTCTGCAATAGGGAAATCCTGAATTTGTTTGGTTATGATGGTATGGTTCAGGATTGTTCTCTATCAAACGAGCAATGGATGGGTTCAAGGGTGGCATTTAACGAAAAAAATTCCCTTCTTGGGTTATTTTTCACTTCAAATATGACCTAAATTTCATATAAATCCTCATAAAATATGAAGTAAATAGTCAAAACCATAGTAGCAATATTCGAGTACGGATTTGAATACAATTCAGATAGGATACGTAAAAAATACGTAACAAAAAAATCAAGTACGACTAAAATACGGGAATAGGCATCTTATAAGTACAAAAACATGCAATTTTAATTTTAAAAAAAAATACTATACGATCATCATTCCAAAGTGTAACATGTCATTCATTATTCATTAGGAACTAACATTCCAAATTGTAACATGTCATTCATTATTGATTAGGAACTAACACAAGTAGTAACTAAGTATTGATTTCTTGTGACAATGGATGATACCTGCAACTATCCTTTCTCTATATTTTCAACTTCAAATCCAAGGGAAACAACATGAAAAGGTATAGTATATGGAAAAGAATCTCCACTTTCGATCTGAGATAAGTAAGGGCTCATTGGACCCCATAAAAAGGATATGTTATTCAAATCCTTATCACTTCAATGGGAGAGTTGCATTAATGACGACCTAGAAATATCTAAGGCTTTAGAAATGGCTAAGTTACATATTCAGGTTGAGATGATGATGGCTAACCTCTCATCTCCATCCTCTTGGGAATCATTATTGGCAATATGGCAGATGAATGTATTGGCATTGATGTCAATATATGAATGGAGAATTGGTGACATTTGGTGAACCGATGATTGTGGATAGATGTATCCTAGAGATGTTCATTAATGACAAAATAAATTTTGATGGGCATAGGAATGTATGATAAAGTTGGAAAAAGACTAAGTGGTGAAAAATTGTCCTAAAGTAGTAGTCTTATCAAAATGCCCACCATATTTCATAAGAAGGAGAAAATGACTGCCATGTCCTGTCATCCCATAGTTGTTTGAAGTATCTATCCAACCATGGCACTATTTCTCAGAACAACTCTTTGAGGAAGAATATACAGGCCTCCTAAAAGAAGTTATTTTTGGTCAAATTAGACAAGTTTCTCTAGGAGAATGCCCGCCATAATTTTTGGGTTGAAAGAAATGCCCGCACCATATGTGTAGCTAGGGTTTTCACCCTAGCTTGTGCTGATGAGCACCTACTAAGGAATCTGGAATCCTTAGTAGCAGTTCGATTAAACAAAAATTAAACTG